>MUZH01003822.1:0-25576 GCA_003012965.1 Juglanconis oblonga | reverse complement strand
TTCCATATGGGATAATTGAGGTGGTTGTCAAATGTTCTCTTAACTCCATTGGCAGTGATGAAGCCGTGTTCAGGGTTACCACAACCCTGAGAGCCCCGCTTTTATCGTGAGAGAGACACCGCCCCCTTGGCGAGACGGCTTATTTAAGCTTGCCGCAACTAAGCCGAAAGCGCACCCGACATCAACACCGGAGGCGCTCTCGGCCATTGCACCCACGACGAGTCAAGATCGCCATCGAGGCCCCCCGAGACGCCATGAACCACAACGAGGAGTCGCGAGAGTCGCTCGACCTGTTGGCCTCCGCGGCCGAACAGTCATCGCCGCAGAGCCGCATCAAGCGGAACACGGCGTGCGTGTCGTGTCGCGACTCCAAGGTCAAGTGCAACGCGAGCGCGGTGCCCGGCCAGCCGTGCCAGCGCTGCGCGAAGCTGAAGCTGAGCTGTGTTGTGGACAAGTCTCACAAGCGCGTGAGTAAGCGCAGCAAGTTTGAGGAGCTTGTTCAAGAGGTCCAGAGCATCAAGCAGGCTGTCGGTCCGAGGACCCCGTCGACGACGCCCCAGGGACAGCTGCCTCTACCCTCGATCCCCCCTCCTCCTCAACACATATCGCCAGCTGCCGATGGAGCGCGACCTTACCCTACGGCGCCTTTCTCAGCAGGCGCAACACCGATCTCGAGCATCGCATCGTTTAGTGCTCCAGCACCACCTCGGACGATACAGGAACCATCGTCAGCCCCGGTCTTGACCCCAGGTCAGATCGCAACACCCTCCCCAGCAACTACCAGTCGTCCTTCCCAGCCACGAGCACTGAAGTCGCGCGTCTTCGCTGGGCAGGACATCGACTTTTATTTTGATCAGTATTTCAAGAACTTTCATCCGTATCTCCCAATCGTCCGCATTCGGGATCCCGATGCCATCTACAATGCGGGTCCCGTGCTCTTCTGGGTCATCATGGTGACCTCGTGCCGGAGGACCTCGCACGCTGGTGGCGTCTTTGACTTCCTTGTTGATAGCGTCAAGTCGGAGGTCTCGGATGCTGTGTCGGATCCTCCAATGTCGCTGGCCACCATCAACGCCCTGCTCATCCTGAGCGCGTGGCCGCTGCCGACGATCCGCTTTATGAAGGACCCTTCGCCCATCTACGCGTCCATGCTCATGAACAGCTGCTATCTCCTTGGCATTCACACGGGCCGGGGAGACTTTCCTGCCTTCACGTACCCGGCCTATCGCCTTTCTGTCTCCAATGAGGAGGCTGTATACACCTGGGTTGGCTACAACATCGTTTCGCAACGCATCTCAACCTACAGTGGCACCCCGTCTACGGGTCAGTTCTTCAACAGGACCATCGAGAGTATCATCGACCGAACGAGTCCTGTCCAGGTCCCGATGTACTTCTACGTGCTACTTGAGAGCGCTTCATTCCTGCATCGATTGAGCAGAATGATGGCTGCCACCCTCGAAGAAGGGAGGGGCGTCTCGCACTATGTCGTCGACCACCTCGTGGAGGACTTCAGCAAACTGCAGAGGGTCGTGTCCGCCGATGGCATCTCTGGTGAGCTTCTGCCCCGCCCGCCCTTCTACCTAAAACATTCGCTAACATAAAGACCCAAAGACGTTGACCAATTCACCATCATCTCCACTCTTCTCGAAGTACAAGTCTACTACTTCGTCCCCATCCCCGACTTCAATCAAGAGGTCTTCAAGCGCAACGCCCTGCGCTGCCATACCACCGCGCAATCCCTCGTGCGCCTCGCCCTCAAGCTGCACAGCGAGATCGCCTTCCTTTCGTACGCCCCGCACTTTGTCTGCCGCTCCATGCTCACCGCGGCGTGTATCATCATCTCCGCGCTCATCTCGCCCACGCTCAAGGAGATCGTCGAGGCGCACATCCAGTCGGAGGGCAGCACCCCGGACCTCGTGGTCGCGGACTCCCTCGCTGCTGTGCGCTGCTGCTCCGTCCAGGAGGGCGACCTGCCCGTGCGCGCGGCCAAGATGATGGAGAGCGCCTTCAACGTGCGCAACGTGCTCCCGCCCACGGAGCTCAGCCAGTTGGGTATGCCGGAGTACAGCCATCGCATGGGTATGGGCTTGCCGCTGGACTGTATCCGGAGGTGGAAGAGGCAGATGGAGCAGATGATCACGCCCGCGCCGGGCGGGGCGGACGTTGCGGGCGGCGCGGGTGTTGGTGTCGCTAGCGGGGACCAGGCGGCTATGGTGGATTGGGATGCGTTCATGAAAGATTTCGACTGGAACTTTGATCTCAGTTTGGTCGATGCGGTGGTTGCTTAGGAATGGCCATCCTGTCATTGTCGGGGGTTGCTTGTCGGGGGTCTCGGTACTCGAGAGAGGACGCCCGGTGCATGCCGACGCAGGCATGTGGTACGAAAGAGTTAGCTTAGCAAGGAACACCGAACGGTAGCTCAGCAATGGAGTGGAATTTTGAACATGTCTGCCTACACCAGCTCTACTGTGATTGCGCACCGGCTCAACAATCCCAAGTTGCCCAACCATGAGCCCGCTGAGAGAACGAAAACGGCCTTCCAGACCCCACCAGATCTCGCCCCCAAACGCGGAAAGACAAGAGCCGCAAGTCCAAAGCGTTTGAGAATCGGCACGCACCGACTGCATCCCCGGGATTTGGTTCATCTAAAAAGGTCCTTCCCCCACCCAAGTGTACGTCGCCCCTTCACAGCTCCTCCTTCCCGCCCCCTTTCTTCTTCTGCCCACCACCACCACCACCAAACAACCCTCCCAGGAACGGAGCGGCCGGAGCAGCGCGTGGGTACGACTTGCCGTCGACCTCGACCTTGGGCTCGCACGTGCACCAGTCCTCCTCGGGCACGCCCGCCATGGCGCCGGGGATGTGTTTGCCGCAGCCGCGCCAGGATGCCTTGGCTATTCGAATTGCGCGCGGTCGGGTCAGCACGACGGTTTGCTGAGGAAGGGGGGGGGTAGAGGAGAAAGAGAGGGCAGCGTTGGCTACCCAAGTGTGTGGCACAAAGAGGAAGGAAGAAAAAGAAAGAAGAAGAAGGAAAGAAAAAGGGGGGGGGGGACAGAGAGACAGTGAGACAAGGTCGGACTCACAGCAATCTGGACAGGTGGCGCCCATGCACATGGTGGGTGACTTGTGCTGTATGGATGGCTGCTTTTTTCTTGTTCCCTTTCTCTTTGGTGTTAATGGAGATCGGAATTACTGTATATGGCCAATGAGGTTGATTGTAATAACGACCTCGAGGTAATGAGAAACACGGCGACGACAGCGATGCGTAATGCGAAGCTTCGGGCACGAGGCGTGGAAAAGGTGACATGTCCCGGAGTCGCTTGGTGGAGCTCGTCGGCCCGATCCGGGATCCAGTTGAAAAGGTCGCCGAGCCTTGTCGGCGATCACTTTGGATGGCGACTGAATGGTACGAGATCTGAAATATCCCTGTCAAGATGAGTACGGGCTATAACAAGTCTATTCATTGTGCTGTACCTGTTTAGATATTCCGTGGGCAATCACTTAAACAACCTCCCTTCCAGCACACCTTACAGCCGCAAAATTGGTACCAGAATTATCAAACATAAAATCATGATTATACGAGGCTGTGGAAAAACACAGTTGCCAACTTAGATAGGTATCTCATTGCTCATCATCCCGCCTCAACGGAAGTCCCTCCATACCGATCACAACATCCCAGCTTGCCCTTGCCCTTCAACACTCCTGATGCGAAGCCTTGCGCCAACCTCCGGGCACAATCGTATACTTTGTCAGCAAAGTCTTGGTATCACCCGAAGACATCCTAGTTCTTGTGAAGCTTGGCCTTGATCTTGTCCTTCAGGCTCTTCTTGTCCTTGGAATCGGGCGATCCGGATGGCGAGCCGTCTTCGGGCTCAGCATTCTTGCTGGCGGCTGCAGCGGTGGCTGGGTTGGTGATACCCTTCTCCTCCATAAGACCTGTCTTAGTTAGCGGATGATGTCCATGAACTATTCGTACGGCGGAACTGAGCAAAGCCTTACGATCAGCCTCCCGGCCAGCACCAGGCTTCGTGGCATCAAAGTCGCCACCATCCGCCTTCAGCCCCGAGCTCTTCACATACTCCTCACCAGTGCCCTTACTCTCGCTGCTGCCGCCAAGTCCCTCGCCAGTCTCCTTTCCACTACCGTGCGCCTTGCCCGTGGTGGCGGCATCACCGCCGTGCTCGCGGGCAACCTCCTCAATTGGCTTGGGGCCGGGACCATCTGCCTTTGCGGGGTTCTCGTTCTCGTCGAGCTTCCCGGTGTCATCAACGTTCTTGCGTTTCGCCTCCGTCTTCGGATCTACGGTGGCGCTAGTGTCGGGGTCCCGGATGTCGGCCTGGGCCGCCTTGAAGCCACCGTGGTCACCCGTGGTGGAGGGCTGCTCGGCGGTAGGACCCTTGGCTTGTGTAGTCTCTCTGGACTCTGTAAAGAGGGGACTGGTCAGCTGCTATTCGACTATCGTACACGAGGCTCAAGGAGACATGATCGTGCGGGAGGGCTCTCAAGTGAAGATGGGATCGCACCGATGTTGCCAGCGTCGAACGGCTCACCCTTGGAAGTATCACCCAGCTTGCCAGAGATTGGCTCCTGTCCCTGTGTGTCAGTACTCATGCCGGTGGTGTTGGTGGTGGATTCTGTGAGTGGCTTCTGGGTGTCTTTTGGGGTTTCGGTGTTGGTAGGGTCAGTGGTGCTGGTGCTGCTGGTGTTGGTGTTGGTGTTGGCGGTGTTGTTGTTATTGTTGTTGTCTCCCCAGATGGCCTTAGCCGCATTCGAGGCCATAGAATTAATAGTTTCCATGTTTAGGATGGTGGGTGTGTGGTGTCAACTGGGCTGTACGGTTCGGGTGCTGCTGCTGCTGCTGCTGCTGCTGCTGCTGCTGCTGCTGCTGCTGCTGCTGCTGATGATGTGGTGATGTAACTATGGGCTCGAGCCTTGCCGACGAGATGCTCAGTGACGTTTGAACAGAAAACGTGGCACAGGGTCTGGCAGTCAGAGCGCATGCAATTCGACCAGGATGTTCTTTCTAACTTGGTCTTGAGTATGTGGGCGTGGGATGTGGGTGTGGGATGTGGGTGTGGGATATGAGTCGGGATATGGTTTATCAAATCAGGATCAATCGCGGACTTGAACCACGCACAATGGTAAAGAAGGGGAGATCCTGTATTTGTATGAGAAGGACGTCCCTCCCAGTGCCCGTGCCCGTGCTCCTGGTGATGCGGTTTATGCACCATCAAAGGCGGTGACGTCTTGCTTTGCATGGGTGATGCCTTCCTTGGCCTGGAAGTTGTTTTATTAGCTTATGCCGTCTCCGTGCAATTACGAAAGACCTGACGGGGGCACTGCCAAGGCCCATTGGGCAGGCATGTCAGATGAGGCTTCATCACCAGGACTATTACTCCGTATATCTCACCGAGCCTCGACCAAGATATCTCGAACCACAGCCACGTCAGTCTCATCAGACATAGACCGACCGGCCAAAACCAGAGTGGACTTTTTACCAACTCTACGGACTCAAAACGTTTCGATTGACACTGCCATTAGGTAGTACCTGTTGTGTACTTTTAGTGGCAGAGCGGGCACATCGACGATGACGTCGAAAACACGTTCCTACGTCACTACCCGTTGCCATGGGTGGGTGATGTAACGCCTTTCGGGGGTCCTGCCAGACTAGTCCAATTTTAGTGGGCCTAGGGAGTACGTAAAAGGTACGTACGTACCTTAAAACCGGACAGGGGTTATGACGACCTTCTTCACGACATCGATGGCGAGACATCGTGTTAGAACCAGAAACCCATACCGACCTTCAATATCAACCAAGTCAGTGGACACAAACTATTTGGGTCCCATAAGCCAGATTTATAGACCGACCGTTTCAACATGCAGTGCTATAATTATGCAAGCTGGACAGGAGACTAGGTTATTCCATTAGCTATATTAATATTAATACTAAGTGTTATATGCTCTTCAAGGTAATTTAGGACAATCTTTTAATAATGCAGACCTAATTTTTCACCAAGACTTTGTACAGCAAACTTTACTTTTTTATTATACAAGGGAAAAACAAAGGAGGGTGAGTTGGTGCATAACATGTCTTCTTAAAGCAATGCATCAAGTATTTATAGGCTTAGGTAGTTACTGTTTTCAAGCTGTCAATATAGTTAGCTATAACTGTAATATAGCAGAGTAAAGTGGTGAGTTTTGGTGTAAAATGGGCATTGTGCTCATATTTTTGGCCCGGGATTTTACCTAGCTGGGACTGAGGCAATTCGTCAGCAAACCCATTAGCACTATATTGGATTTTGTTAGCATGGAATGTTCATGCCTTGGCGGATTCTTTCCTCGCTTCCAATATTTGTACCTATGAAGAGCAGAATCCTCAGCCCTATAGGCGTTTTTACGGGAAGGGGCACTATAGTTATCAATTCGCGGTGTTTCTTGTGATGCGTGATGTCGAACATTATCTATCCACCTCCCCGGTAATACCTCAATCAAACCTATTGAACCGACAGGAGCTCATTCGCGATGCTCGGTCACAGCGGTGGGCTACCTGTGAGTTACTAATACCTACTGGTCGCTGAGGCAGCGAGGCTGATGCCAGTGAGCACTTCAACGATATGAACATTCCCAGCCAGACAACTGCAGAGACCTGGAATTTTGATGGTCAGCTACCTTCATGAATCATTTTGGCTTTGACGCTTTTGTAATGCCAGCCAAAACAACAAGGCCATGCTATACTTTTGGCATCGAGGTCGTTGTCTTGGGAGCACTGGTCTCGGATGAAACGGTCTTGCAGCCTCAACAAACCTCGAAATCATGAATCTGCCTCGTCCATAAGTAGAGGACATCTTTACAAGTGGAGCCCAAGATGCTGAAGGTCAACCTGAGACCTACATGCAGAAAGTCGCCCGACGATCATCCAAAGAGCCGTCTGAGCTTGGCTACGTGGTGGCATCGAAA
Source organism: Juglanconis oblonga (assembly GCA_003012965.1). Taxonomy (NCBI): domain Eukaryota; kingdom Fungi; phylum Ascomycota; class Sordariomycetes; order Diaporthales; family Juglanconidaceae; genus Juglanconis; species Juglanconis oblonga. The sequence continues at coordinate 18,619 of MUZH01003822.1, read as the reverse complement.
CCTTGCCAAGAGTTACGGGCATATGTGAAGTACCGATATCACCAGAACACTTCATCCTTTGTCTGCTTTCAGCTGGTTGCAAACATCCCTGTTCCTAATTTTCTTAGATGATCAAGCATACTCAACTGTCTAAATCCGAGGGATGGCTGAAAGACAGTCTTTGGCTACAAACCATTTTACGCCAAGCAGTAGACGTCAAAGCATCTGAATCCCCTCAAGCTACAGGTGCCAATCCTTAATTCCCCGTCAACTACGTCAATTTGCATGCTGAGTGGTGGATGTTGACTGTATCTGCGAGATGGATTCACCTCCAGCTTGCTATAGGACTTGCAAACATCTGTGCGTAATTCAGTCGAACGCATGAAAGACAAAATTATAACCTTTTTATGGCATCATCACATCACGACGGGATGAAATGTGCATGTTCGCCGAGAAACGACCCCGAGGACTCCGGTTCGGTGATGCTTACTAGCTGATGGTGAAGTGCATCTGTATCGTAACCCTTAACAGGAGACTACCACACTAGAGAAATATCAGCTGGCGTGGGAATAGCAATATGCGCAGTTTGACAACAAGTATATAAAGCTATGAAGGAGTCCGCATCTACCCAGAAAGATTACTGAAGGCAGTCCTCGCTCTAGTTCCAAGACGAGACTTTACTTCTGACCCACAGTATTTGTTTAGCCATTGAAATTCTCACATCTACTGAAGACCCAAATTACAATGTATTTCAGCAAGTTCGCCCTCGCCAGCGTCCTGGCTGTGGCCTTGACATCCACCATCGCAGCCCCCGTTGACGGGCCTATCAGCCTGGTTACCCTGAAAACCGGCATGGGCGCTCATGCTCTGCTTCCAAGTGAGGAACGGGAGTTGCCAAAGCCATATAAGTCCGAAGAGCCCCGTAAGGGCGAGGACGACAAGAAGGACGACGACGCGGACAAGCCCGACATATATAAACCCAAGAAACCTGAAGTGCCTGAGAAGACTGAAGAGTCTAAGAAGCTTGAACAGTTCAAAACGGATGAGTCAAAGAGAGACAGGCCTGAGACGGATGAGTCCAAGAACGATGACTCGAAGAAAGACAGATCCAAGCAGGATGATTCGGAGAAAGATGAGGCTAAGGACTCAAAGAAAGACAAGCCTAAGAAAAACAAGGTATGCAGATCAACCAGACTGCCCCAACTCCAACATCTCAACGAGTCAGGTTCTAATACCAAAAACCCTGCAGAATCAGGACAAGAAGTGATGACGGCGAGGCACAAGAGGGGGAATAAGTTGCCCCCCAACAAAACAACCCCCCCCCCCCAAAAAAAATATGACGAGGAGTGAAACAAGTGAGATGAGGAATGCAAGGAGTGGGAAAATGTCGGAAGAAAGGTGATGAGGGCAAGTGGGAAACGATGAGGGCAAGTGGTACGGACCAGGTGAAGATGGGAAATTCGGTTCATAAGGATGATGGCTGATGTCTCTGGGTAGTTGATTGCCTTGCGCGTTGACTCTATTGAATTACTTTAATTTATTTTACGTCTACGTAAAATTTGTTGACAAAATTTTGTTGAGTCGAGAAAATGTAGTGAGCGTGACGATGTGGAAGGTCCTAGGGATAACGAGTTCCAAGTAAATGAAGCTGGTATTATAAGACGAAGATGCTAGCATGCAAGACAAACGCTTACTCAAAGAGACCCACTATTATGCCGTAGTCTTGATAGACCCAAGACTCATTCTCCTTATGTCCTCTGTGATGTCTTCCAAGCTGCCACTCCCGCCAACATCCATCATCGAGGAGGGTCTCATGTCCGCATCCTGAGGCTTGATCTTAGCTGAACCCTTGCCCTTCCGCATACTCCTCCGCTTGGCGGCGGCCATCGACCTCAGCTCGGCGTCAAGATCGGACTCGTCACCATCCACAACCGGTTCATGATAGCCCTCATCTCTGCTGTCACTTGCCATGCGCACCACAGGCTCTCCACCCGGTAATCTGATCTCGGATGCCTCCAATGTCTCCGCGATGTCAAGCAGCAGCACGTCCATGGGGCAGATGTAAGCAACCTTCTTTCGTTGTGAGAAAGCCAGTACATGTCCACACACCTGACCATTGCTCCGCTCGACAATCCACGCACCACTATCGCCGGGGAGACCAAGCGGCAGGCGCGATTTCTCATCGCTATTCTTCTCGGATGGCGAGCTGGTGACCTGGTAGGCATGACTTGACGAAGTACGTCCGTAGATCTTGACGGAGACCAAGGCAGGAAGGATGAGGCCTGTCTGCAGGCCGCTTGTCCGTGCCATGCACTGCACCTCAAGATTGGGCAAGGCCGTCGTGGACAACACCGTGCTGGGTTGCATAGGCCTTCCACCTTCGTCAAAGGCTCGAGGGATAGAATTCTCAGCTGGCAGACGGTCATCCTTGAATTCAAACAATGCCCAGTCAATTTCGTGGATCATGCCGCGTTCGTCGTGACGCCGGCGAATGCCGCTCGAGGCGAACACTTCGCCGAGGCTGAAGGTGTCAAGGTGCTCCTCATCCTGCGTCTCGGTGCTGGCGTAGAAGCCCTCCTCGACATCGTCCATGGCGGGCTGGCTGATGATGTAGCCATCACCGCATCCGGGCTCCACGCCGGGTATGTCTCCTGGCTGGCCGTACTCGTCCTCTTCATCAGCCTCCTCGTCCGAGTCATAGTACGAGCTAGTAACTGCCGACTCGGTGTTGGTCTCTGATTCTGCCTCGGAGAACTCTGCCGCAAAGTCGCCGCTATCGCTGCTGTTCTCAGAAATGGGCGTGGACGCCTCGTCTGGGTACTGCTGGGCATACCAGGCAGCCAGGTCCGGCACCTGGGATTTCGAGCCGGCCATGCTCCGTTGAATGCGCTTCGCTGCCTTAGGGGTCAGAGTCGACTGCTCTGCCTCGGGGTCGTCGAGCATATGGTGAACTGTCATGCCGTAGGTCTTGTCATCAACGACAACTAGCCCCCCGAAGCTGACAGGTGGCAAATGACGATCGCCGACCCACGCTCCTATGCTGGCTCCATTCGACGGGCGCTCCTGGAACCCTCCATTAGCGGCGGGCACTACTTCACCTTCAGCACTCTCTGGAAGGGCCATGCTGCGCTTCGTACCAGTACCTTCGCCGCGCGACCGTAGGACGTGTCCTCGGCAGACCTTCAGCGCATAGCCCGTGGTGCCGTCGAATATCGCACCCATCTTCCGTCGCAATATTCCCTTGACCTTGGACACAGAAGTGCAGACGACGAGGACAGTTGGTTTGGTTTCCTTTGCAGAGTCTCCAATCGACTCGAGGGAAATCTCCACTGACTCGGGATTCTTGCGGTAGAAATGACGCAGAGCCTGGTTGATCTGCGGCATGAGCACAGTGTTCCAATGCTCGACAGCTTCGGGTGGTAGTGCTGTGTGTGGATATAGGCGGGACTTGGCTGGGCGCTTTGCTCTCGGCTCGGACGACGGAGGAGCTGCGTATCAGTCAGTATGTGAGAATGCGCCGTCGGATTGATGAGCATACCTCTCGGCGAGTCGGCTCGAGGCGGAGCTGAGGGCCTGGTTGTAGGCGGCTCGGGGGTCAACACAACCAAGCCGGCCTCGCGCGCCTTCGCGTCTCTCGAGGAGCTGGCAACTGTGCTCTCGGATTTGTCACCCTGTCCCGCCGTCGGTGACTGAATGCCCAAGTCACCGCTGAGGCGATCCTCCAAACCGCCGACACTGTCTAGAATGGCGCAGGCCTCCAGGAAGCGGCTCGTCTTGACCTGGACCTGCGTCATGATCTTGCTGCTCTCAGTTCCCGCTCTCAGTTCGTCGTCCACCGCAGTCCAACAAGTTTGCACTGCCTTCATGTAAAGTGAGCCGCACCTGATGGCGAGCTGTTCCAATACGGCCTCAGGAACGAGTGTGGCTGACGGGGTCGAAACAAGGTTCTCGAGAGGCGTCCACAGACCGATGGACACAAGCAGCATTGCCAGTGAGTAGAGGTCGAATGCCTTGGAATCTGGGTTGGAGAGAAGTGATTTCTCCCCAGTGGTCTTTGGGTCGAGGGGATGGCGGTAAAGGGACATGGCAGGGGTGGTGCTGTCCTGGAAGCTTTCGGAGAACAGGTCGAAGGACGAAATCAAAGGCCGCCGGATATCCACCTCTCCAGCACCCAGAGCAGGCTCTACGCCGACAGCCTTGCAGAAGGAGATGGTGGAGTTGACTAGATTGCCATGTGTGATCCCCCGAGCGTGCATGTCGAATACTGTGTTGGCAAGGTTGAATGCCAGCCGGAATTTGGCTTCCAATGGAGGCTCAAAGTCTGGCCGGGCCAGGAGGTCGGCAAGTGAGCACAGAGTATTCAGAGCATTATGAGTGACCGACTCAAAAGACACTGGGTTGAAAGACGGCGGAAAGTGATAGACCAGACCCAGCCTTGAGTTCTTCATGTCTTCAAAGAAGCCGAGCAGCTGTGGGAGGCCAGTCCAGGAGCCTGGAGACCGTTGCGGCTCTGTCTGTAATCCTGCAGAGAGCTTCTCAAAGCGAGACATGTCGGGCATGATGTCCACTTGTGAGTACATTGGGTCGAACTCGGCGTATTCCAGAAGAAGTGCCGTGTAAGGCCTTCCATTGTTCCGGGTCAAGTCTGAGTATGCCTGCTTGCTCATAAAGACAATGTCACGAGAGTGACTCTCCACCGTGGTCTCGGACATGGGTAAGGGCTGCCTTTCGCTCAAGCTGGTCAAAGTCTGAGGATCAATCTTCTGGGGTGTCTGCATTCTGGTGGACTCAAAGGCTCGCATATCTTCCGTAGAGCTGCTCTTGTAGAGTCTGGCTCGGGCCTGGGTGGACAATGCCGCACTTGATCTGGTCCTCGAAAGATCGTACAATGTGTCGATGCAGGTGGTCAGCTCCCTGATCAAGTCCTCAAACTTGGTTTTATTCCATGGGACAATGGGGATCTTCTTGTCACCCAACGGCCGTGAGGACTCCCCGACCTGGCGTCTCGAACTCGCCCATAAGGGTTCTGCCTCAGCCAGAATGTCCTTGATGTTAGACATGATGCTCCCAACCACCTCACTCACGCCCGCCTTGGAGAGGGCGTCGTCGATGATGTCGGCGTTGGTTGGGTCGGACCAGCCCAGGCCCCAGGTGACGAGGCGATCATTCTGGATCTTGAGCTTCCGGTGGAGGGACTTGATGTCCGGGTCTTCGGCCTCCCGAATAGGCTCTTTGACAAAGTCGGAGGACTTCTTGGTGTCAGTGTAGAGCCTGCTCAACCGTCGCTGGACTGGCATCTGGAAGCCACCTTGGGAAAGGCCATATGACGACATGGTGCTGCTGGATGGTGGGATCCAAGCCGGTCAATGGGGGAAGTGGAAGCAAGGAAGGAAAGATTCGATTAATAAAGCATTATACTGAACAAGACCAGCCGGTGTGGGTCCTTGTAGGAGGATACTATCCGTGTAAGGCAAAAGATGGCCTCCAAGCGGTGCCAGATCTACTGGAACTGTGGTCGAGACCGCGGCCCGAAGATTGAGCTGGAACAGCAGAGGCTTTGGGATAATAGAAGATCATATGCGCACAGGAAAGAGAACGGATTGTCTGAAGAGAACGGAGTCTGAAGAGAACGGAGTCTGAAGAGAAAGGAGTGGAGCGCAAGCAGAGCCGCCGCCACGGTGCTGACGACGCAGCCGTGGAGACCTTAATGCTTCGGCGGGAGGCGTCAGGGAGAAGAGGAAAGAATCCCAGTCGGCGAGGGTGATAGGGCGGAACAGCGCTAGCTGGTGGCATTTCTCGCGGTGTGCAGAATCGAGTGCGTTGTTCCGTCCAAATGTTGCTGCCTGATGCCCCGGAGGTCACCCGCTTCCAGGCAGCCGAATAAATCGCAGATTGGCATGCGCCACACGCCACATCTGAGACCGCAACCGAGACCGCAACCGAGACCGCTACGCAGTCAGACGAATCAAGACAAGGTCACGTGCCATGACATAAGCGTCCCTTGGACTTGGTTGGAACTTCGTTAGAACAACACCACCTTACAAAGTTACAAAACACACATCTGCTGACTCTGACCTGCGATGGCACTCGCTCACTTGTAACCAACCCTGCCGGTCTCCGTGATCATTCTGAGCAGAGAAATGCCAGAAGTGCGGGTGGTCTTGGCTGGAGAAGCAGCCGACCGAGCATTTGCTGCGTCCACGGGTACATAGGTACCTAATGTACATAGTAGCAGTGGACGGTCTAGACAAATGCTTCTGCCTCGCCTAGAAGCTTGCGTCAGCTTGGTCCATTCTCTAGTCCCGCATACCTAGCACCTATGCTTGCCTGGTGTGGAGTATGGATATCATTATACCCTGTCATCTCCCGGCTCGGGTCGGGTGCGGACTACACATCTAGGTATAATCGGATCCTTTCCGGACTAGGGCATAATTTGATGCTGATCTCAATTGGGTCGTTACCAGTCCGGAGCGATTTAACAAGGTTCTGGTGGATTTGTCTTACTCCCAAGCCAAGGCTCTGTTAGTCAAAGACCAGTGGTAGTACCCCTGCCCCCTCATCCCCCAGTGCTGTGGTGTGAAAGCAAGTACATAGTATGAATTGTCAGACAGAACCCATTCAGGATGCCCATAATCAGAGCCAGGTACACACTTTCAGGGGTGTCCGGGCATATCCACATCTGCCGCCCATCAATAGGACTATGCTGTCCACATGTTACTGTAATCTGCAGCAACTAGTCTGGAAACGGAGAAATACGGATGCCTAGTCTTGTGCTCCGCAAATGGAGGGACCAAGCGTGCTAACTTCGTCACGCGAACCTTGGAACAGATATCACAATAAGCCATATCAATCTTTCTGCAGACTGTTATTGCATTACCCGACTACTAAAGCGCATAATTAGATTAAGTATTTGAGACTCTTACAATAAAGGTTCGACCTTATCTGCATTAGATATATGCTAAGCTGTCGCCTGTTAGTATTATACTTAGCAAGGAGGCCGAAGTAATAATAGTAATTTATGTTCATATATATTTCTTATATATTTTATTTCTATACTATATAATCTTAGGTGCTAGGTAGTTATTATTATAAAGCTATTAATATAGCTAGGCTTTTAAGTATCTAATACCGGGATCTGAGCAGCTCTTAGAGTATCCAACATAGTCCCGGCCCCATTTGAGGATATTTGAAGACCATTGCTCTGTCAGGCGAACACATCCGTCTCCTAGACATCCTGCTCTATGCGCTTGACGGGACGGCGGATGACCCGGTGCGATGTGCCTACCACACCGTGGACCTCTACGACCTCCCTGTCTACGAGACCCTCTCGTACAGGTGGGGCGACGCGGAGCCCAGGATCGCCGTCGAGGTCAGTGGCGGCGGGTAGCTTGGAGTCACGCGCATGCCTGCACGACGCGCTGTTCCGGCTGCGGCGTGCCGACCGGCCGCGCACCATTCTGGATCGACCAGCTGTGCATCAACCAGGAGGACAAGGTCGAGAAGACGGCGCAGGCACGGCTCCTGCGCCAGATCTACTCGCGCTGCACATGACCATCTGCAATATCTGGCTGGGCGAGATCCCGCCCGGGGTGTCTTTGGAGGACGCGCAGTCGGCGTTCGCTTTTTTTTTTCAGGACGCTGACTGACGCGGACGCGGACGTCCCCGCGTGCCTGATGGTCCCGGAGGTGGCGCAGCACCCGTGGTGGACGAGCATCTGGACGGTGCAGAAGGCGAAGCTGCCTCCGCGAAAGAGACTTGTTTGGGGGCCTCTCAAACTCTCCTGGGAGGATCTCAGATCCGCGGTGTCTGGTTATTCCTATGAAACTGGTGCTAAGGAGACTAAGTGGCTATCTCGTCACAATGATCTTATACAGTTCATGAATAAATTATTGAATAACATTGATACGTAGCCTTAATCGGAGAGATTGCCTTACCCACCCCCCCGGGCTCCTGGGCGCAATTCTACAGGCCATGTGTAAAAAGTCCATGATGTGGCACCACCTCATGGCCCACATATAAGAGTCTCAGCTTCCAGAGCCTTTTTTCCCGGCTATTTCAAATCTAACCGATCCCCTCCCCCCACCAGACTGGCTCGACGATGCTATCGGCTCCGCCCTCGAGTCCGCTATGATCTGGCGGCGGCGGCAAGCGACCGACGCACGCGACAAGGTCTTTGCGATTCAAGGCCTCATCCCGTCCGGCGAGCTCGCGCTGCAGCACACACCCCCGTGCGGCTACACCACGCCCGTCGCGCAGGTGTACAACGCCTTCACGCTCGACCTGATCCTCGGCACAAAGACCTTACAGCCTCCCACCCTGGAGCTGCGGGCCGACCCAGGGCTGCGCACGTCCAATATCTCGCGCTGGGGCTATCGATTTGACTAGTGAGACGAAGTACCCCGGCGCGGATCGGTATTTCCGGTCGGAGGCGTGGGGAAAGTTGGACGCGCGTGCGGTCGACGGCCGCTGGACGTGGAGGCTGTCTTGAAGGATGCGAAGGCTGCGGGCGGGGGCTCCAGTTACCTAACTACGAGGACCGACCGAGGAGGATTTGCAAAAGGTTTCCGACTACCTTCGTACAGGTGACCGAGACACGGAGTGGTGGATGAACGAGATATTGTGCAGCCAGGTATGCAACCAGACTTTCTTTGTCACCAAGTGGGGTTTCATGGGATTCGGACACTTGGACACTACATATGGAGATGAATTGTGGGTGTTTCATGGTGGAAACTACCCTTTCACTGTGAGGCCGAGGGACAGCGTTGGTGATGATGACTTTGACTTTGTAGGTTGCTGCTACGTCCAAGGCATTATGAATGTACAAGTGTATGAAGATGAAATGGCAGATAGTCTGACGCGCACAATTCACATACATCAAAGCGCCTCACACTCCCTCTAATTAGTGGCTAGACCTGTCAAGAGAGCAGAGGGCTTCTGTGTACTCCGGGTGCCATATTATGCAACCCCTTCTTTATGTACAATGCATCAAACATGTATCGCCCGAGAAAGCAAAGACGAGTAGATATCCTCCTATCCCACCACCAATTATCCAACAGTCAGTTACCTACTGAACTGCGTAGAAGAGACCGGATATTAGACCAGTGCTCCCGAGGTCCTTGAGCTCGATGCTGATGTGATCGGCCGGGGGCGTCGTGAAGAGCGGAAGGATCTTAGTTGTGATCTTGTGGCGTGATGTACATCTCGAGCAAGAGGAGAGGACGGCAACATTGAGATGCTCCTGCTTGACGTGGGTTCTCCCCTTTCTTTTCTCTTGTACACCTAACTTTGCTAACTGTGGCCCCTGAAACAGCCCGATAAGATCACTAAACCTACTCTCCACCTGTCGGCCGTGTGATTAATAAGAAGACTGCTGACAAGCAATCCGACAAGGAAATAGAGGATCTTCAACTACAAGCCGACTTTCTGAATTATATATTAGATAGTATGTAGCAATTTTGCCTTATATCTTAACAAGCAAATTTTCTAGTTTATTGTCTTTATCTAAAAATCTTTCTATAATTCAAGTCTTTTATAATTTATACTTTATTTTCACATTTTCTTTTCCCTTTTCTCTTCCTATACTTTTATCCTCTCTCTTTTACTCTATTTCCTATCTTTATTTCATTTTCTTTTCATATCTATCTATTGTTTATAAACCTTGCTTTTTTCCTTAAAACTTCTCTCCTTGCTTATATTAGCTTATATAGGTTTTTTTAAATACTTTATTATTCTAGAAGAAAATAAGTAATAAAGAGAAGTGCTTAAGAAGCCTAATCTTAGCATTATCTTTATATGTAAGTAGGAAGTATCCAGCTCTTTTGCAGAGGTTTTATATCTAACAGCTTACTTTTTCATATTTTATCTTCTCTTCTCTTAGTGTTTCTAATTCTGTCTTTTGCTTCTTGCCTTCTTGCCTTCTTTTGCATATACTCGTTTTACAGTATATAGTATATTCACTGGATTAAGGACAGATACGGAAGGAATTAATCGGTAAGAGTTAACTGTAATATATAGGGAAGACTCGCAAAGATCTTATGATCATACTAGTATATGGCTCGTTACAGAGCCTAATGCAGCAAGACAACAACACTCAAATGCCAACAGAACAAGCTTACACAGCCAGAGCATCTACTACAAGTCAATACCCCGACTCACTCGGCTCCGACGAAGACTCCCTGACATCAATCAACACGTCATGGTCGCTCTCGCTCTCGGCCCCGTCAGCCTCCGCTTTCACCACATGCCGCAGACTCCCATCCTCCTCCAGGACCAATTCCTCCTTCTCCTCCCTCGCGATCTCCCACATCCTCCTGAGCTCGTCCTTCCTCTCCTCCCCGCCCCTCGGGACCGCGTCAAACTCGAACCTGACCGGCTTCGCGATCAGCAGCGGCGTGAAATCGTTCCAGTGCACGGGGACCTCCTCGCCCGTGGCCGGGTCGCGCTTCTTGCGGATCGTGAAGGCCCACGCCATCCCGCCCATGGCGAGGAACAGATCCTGCTCGACGATCGGCACGCCCTGGCACGTGCGGCGCCCGAAGCCGAACTGTGAGTAGCCCTGGAGGTTGGGGTGCTGCGTCAGCGGCTCGCGGTACGTCTCGGGGAAGGCGGGCGAGAGCCAGCGGTCCGGGTTGAAGGTCTCCGGGTCCGGGTAGGTTGTTTCGTTGCGGGTGATGCCCCTACATCGACACACACACAAATTAGGATTAACGACGCCTGGTTCCCGTGTAACATGGGAGGGGGAAACGACAACGAGAACGAGAACGGGAACGGGAATGGGCGGCGGCAGGGGGAGGGGCGGCAGCTTACCATTCGAGCGCGTGGATCACCGCACCCGCCGGGATGAAGTGGCCGTTATACACATCGTCCTTCTCCAACGCGTGCGGGATGCCCGTCGGGACGGGAGGTCTCCACCGCAACACCTCCTTCACCACCGCCCTCAACATCGGCATCTTCTCGCGGTCCTCCCACTGAGGACAACGTCCCTCGCATGCCATATCGACCTCCTTCTGCAGCTTCTGCTGCCAGTCAGGGTAGTGGCACATGGCGAGGAGGTAGGACTGGATCGGACTCCCAATCGTCAAGGCGCCCGCGATGGCCATCAAGCCAACAACATACATGGCATCGCCCTTGTCGATCCCGGCCCACTGCGAGCGGCTCTTCTCATCGACCAAGCGGGCGCCGCGCTCCCGCTCCTTGTCCTCGAGGAACGTCCGCAAGAAACTCGGCCGCGCGCTCTTCACCGCGCGCATCTTCTCCACGAACCCCATGTTCATCCGGAACAGCCTCTCCTCGAGCTCGTGCCGCATCTTCTCCTTCTTCTTCCACGGGCTCAGCGCCGTGGGGATGTGCGTGAGCCAGCTGATAACGTTGGGCAACGCACCCGCGGGCGAGATAGTCTCGAGCAGGCCGAAGGTGGTCTTGCGGAGGATCTTGGCCGGGTGGGGGCTCCCCCAGCCAAGCCGGGAGACGGTGCGTGAGGTGAGCTGCTCGATCCACTCGATGTAATTCTCGCTGTCCTGCGCCATCAGGTACAAGAACCTGTCGCGCTCCCGCGTCGGGTACCCGTGCAGCGAGGCCTGCGCCGACGTACTCATGAGGTGGTGGCACAGCTTGCGCTGGCGCTTCCAGGTGTCCGTGTGCCCCAGCAGCGCGAGGTACTCGCCGCTGGTGCGGTTGTCGGGCAGGTTGGCGATCACTGGGCGGTCCGAGTAGACGGCGTTGCGCTTGGCGAGGAGATCGTGGGCTATCTTCTCGTCTGATATCCACACGTGCACGGTGCCGAATATCTCCATCTGGTAGATAGGACCGTAGGTCTTGCTCCATTCATAGAACTTAAGCCACGTTGCCTCCTCGGGGACGTCGTGGATACGACCGATGAGTGGGAGGCCTGGAGGGAGGTTTGGTTAGTTCACGGATATGCTTTGCAACGGATGACTCCGGGGCAACTCACCCTTTGGGCCAGGCAAAGGACGAACACCATCAGGGAGTCTCTGCTTCCTCGCTCTGGACTGACAGAATTGCACGATCCCCAACACGATGGCTACCGCCAAGAACAGGAATAGTAGTGAAAACATCGTGGGCAGGAAAACACATGAGCCGCTGATGGTGATTCAGTCTAAGCGAGTGTGCCACACATGGAAAAGAGAGTAAAGTCAGGCAAGTCGTCGAGGACACCCATAGCTGGGCATTAAGAGAACTCGGAGGGTAGTAATAGGGCCTTTATCACGCTCGGATTACCTGCCATCGGATTTCAAATTCTAGGCAACTCATCACGAGGCACTCGGACCTGCCCGTATAAGTTACGACGAACAACACCAAAACACGTTACCGGAGTAGCGGTTGTTTAGGAATCCATGCTCAGAACATTCGGGGCTTTGACTCACAAAACCCATGTTGATCCCATCAAGGAGCGACCGAGACGAGGAGCGACCTCACCGAGTGAGATTCTAGCGGTCTCAAATCGTTAGTCTGTGTCAGGAATCACCCAGAGGAAGAAGAGGGCGCGCTGCTCAGGCCACATCTTGGCCCATGACCAGGAGCCCTACCGACGACAAGACGTCGGCTTCGTCGGAATTCATAAACCCTCCGTCCATAAACCCTCCGTCCCTGCTTGATCTGAACATCCATCGGTACCAGGCGGCCGGATTTAGAAACCGGACGTACTGCACACGGGCCCCTTCTCTCAAGTGCTGACGATCCAGCGACCGCAAGGCGAATATCTTGCGATTCCTCCTTAGCGAATCTAGGCAGACGTTCTCAGAGCGCTTCAAAATACAAGTTGGTTTACTGGAACTTGTCGAGAACCATGTTTTCCCGATGGCCAAGACACGGTCGTGTTAGGGCAAGCCGTCAAGACTCCCACTCAATCGGCTTGACAGCCAGACAGTCCGCTGTCTACTCTCGGAGAGCAAGCAAGGTGACATCGTGGTGACATCGTGGTGTCATCGTGGTGTCAGCAAGGTGAAACATCTAGCTGGCGTCTAACAGACAACGCGGCTCAACAGAAAATCTTGGCGGAGACTATAGTGCAGTTCCACGGTCTGCGGAATCGACAAAGAATGGTCCGGCCCGGTGGGGACGACTGCTATGCTGTCATCAAAAGTCAACCTTCCAGGACTCACGGTCAGGTGGAAGCCCAGATACGAAAATTGAAAGCACAGATCCCTGCATGCTGCATGCAATTGCTTCAACCAACGTGCATTTGAAAGGCGTGTGAGCGAGGCTTCAATCTTTCTCAGGAATTCGTGATGTTCTAGCGTCGGGTGTTCCCCAAGGCAGGCCGGTGGGAAAGAGTACTAGGCGTGGTCCCCAAGACGACCCGGCTCCTTGGGAGGGCAAGCCACTTAGCTCATGGCCCTACGGGATATTCTCACATCTGATCTTGAGCCAAGAGTGTGCGCATGGGCAGCCGAGAATAGACCAGTGAAAGTCAAGGCTCGGATTGCAAATCTATTTTCTGCTGTCTGATGAGGATCTTCAGCACCAGGAAGGTCAGGGAGTCTAACGCACAAATCAGTCCAAAGCTTTCCCGGCCCGTCTCCCTCGCAGATATGCTCACTCGTGTTGTTTCGCTTTGTCTTTGTGGTCTTCACATGCGCTCCACAGGCGTCAATCCCAGCAGCCGCATGCCGTTCGCAATCACAAGGCGTGCGGCGTCATAGAGCGCCATGCGGGCCTTCTTGGTCTCCTCCTCGGTACCCACAATGCGCAGGTGGTCGTAGCTTGAGCTCAGCACGTGCGTTAGCTTGAACAAGTACACGACGACCGTTGTGGGCTCCAGCGTCTTGAGCGTGTTCTGCACCACGTCGGGCCATTGGCTGAGCACGCGAGCGAGGTTGATGGCATGGGGCTCTTTCAGAAGCGTCAGGTCGGCCTTCTCGAGCTCTTCGGCAGGGATCGCCGCCCGGCGCGCGATGGAGCAGACACGGGCGTGGGCATATTGCAGGTAGGGACCTGTGTCGCCCTCGAAAGAGGTCATGGCATCCATGTTGAAAGTGTAGTTGTTAATCCTGATGTTCGTCAGTGTGCTGCTGCCCCACCTTGTCATCACGGAACTCCCGACTTCAGATGGTGGACATACCGCTTGCCAGTCATATCTTGGATCATGACACTGCTGATACCCAGGGTATCCGCCACAGCTTCGGGATTCTCAACCTGCGCGTATTTGTCCTCGTTCTTGCGCATAACCTCGTGCATCTTGTCCCCCACATCCCGAAGGATATCATCCAAGAACTTCACCGTGCCCTTGCGTGTGCTCATGCCCAGCACCATACCGAAGTTGATGTGCTGACACTTGTCCGCGATGTCCTTGTGTCCCATCAGCTCCACGATCTTGAACAGCTGCTTCAGGTGCAGATCCTGCTGCGTAGCCACGACATAGATCATCTGATCGTACTTGTACTTGTCGTAGCGGCCCAGCAGCTCGCTGATATCACGTGTCAGGTACAGCGCCGTGCCGTCCTTCTTCCGGATGATGGGTCGCTCGAGCCGCTTGCCCTCCTTGCCAGGGATGAGCGCGGCGAAGTCCACGACGCGCGCACCGTCCGACTCGGTCGATATGCCCTTGTCCTCCATCCTCTTCGCGGCCGCCTCCATGGCCGCCTCTGGAACCTGGCTCTCGCCCGAGTAGCTGTCAAAATGGATGTTCAACCGGGCATATGTCTTCTTGTACCGGTCGATTGACAGGATACGGAAGCGGCGCCACTGTGCCACGGCGGCCGAGTCGCCATCGACCATCTTCTTGAAGTACTGACGGGCCTGCTCATCTAAGCCCTTGTCCTTCAGCTCTGCCGCCTCAGCCTCCTTGCCCTCCTCCTTCAAGGTCTTGATCTTCTCCTCCTCCTCCTTGATCTCACCATTGATCCGGACGTACAGGTTGAACAGGTGGTTGATCGGGTCCTTGTTCAGGGCCTCCTCATCACCATAGCGGTCAAACGCCAGCCCCAGCAGGCCGTACTGCTTTCCCCAGTCGCCCAAGTAGTTGATACGGACGACATCCCAGCCGGCGCCCTCGTACAGGTTCGAGATGAAACCGCCGATGATGGTGGACCGCAGGTGGCCGGCGTGGAAGGGCTTCGCGATGTTGGGCGAGGAGAACTCGACGATGATGCGCTTGCGGCCGGCGTCGGGGTTCTTGGGGTCCTTCAGGCCCAGGGCGGGGTTGTTGCCGTAGGCCTTGCCGAGCGAGCGGATCATGGGTATGACGGCCTTGGTAAGGGGCTCGGTCTTGAAGTTGAAGGATAGGTGGACGGCGGATACGGCTGGCTTGTGGACGAGGGGATCGTCCTCGGGAAACTGCTCGTATAGAACAATTAGGATTAGGATTCCGTCACATGTAGGGAGTCGATAGGAGTGGCACATACCTGTGCGCCCCACGCCTCCGCCAGCTCGTTCGGCTTCTTGCCCTTCACCCTGAGGGCGGGCACGGCCAGCATGAGGTCGCCCTTGTCCAGACCTTGGGTCCATTGTATGGCAGGGTAGATGATGTTGGGATCCACGCCGGTGATTTTCGCGAGGACATTGGTAAGATGTAACCTGTAGACATCGATGGGGTTTGTCTCAGGGTAGCAGGCAGGGAACTTGTCGCGGATCTCGCGGAGGGAGAGGTCGGAGGCGAGCTTCACCAGCTGGTCGATGCCAGCGGTCGGGGCGGTCGCCATGGTGGTCGTTTGGGGGAACGACGGCGGGAATGGGTTGGTTCCGAGTACGGAAGAGCAATGGAACGAGGCTGTCGCCGCTGGTGCAGGTGCTGTAGCAAGCACTCGAGCAGTGGTGGGAGTCGAGGACCAGGTCGAAGTGGGGGCACTTTTGCTGGAGGAGGGGTTCGTAGGGTTCGTCAAGTGCTGTCGCAGGCCGGATGCCGCCTTTGTGCTTAGTGAGGCGGTCGGTCGAAACTTTGGGAATGATTGGAAAGTCGGCAATGAACGTCGAGAGACTGCAGAGAAGATGTTCATACCCTCTTCTTATGTGTGCGCTCGGTATGAGAGCCCGGGACCTTCTTCAGAGCCTGGCTGCGTGACTCACCTGCCAATTTTTTTTCGAGCGAACCGCTGCGAGTCTCCAAGGCTCTCGCATGCATGCGACGATGGTTATCGATAAGATGGCCCCATGTCTGGACAGTATATTATGTACTTCCCGAATTCGCATATCCGCATTCACCCATATCTAGGCTCATTTCAAACATTATCCAATTCACAAATCCCACTGCCCCTAGAAGCAGTACTCCTCCACATGCAGATGAATCCCCTGCGCGCCTGTCCCTTTATGCACCGCCCTCTCATCGCTCAGTTTCGCGACACAATTCCGCGCCCTCGCCACCAGGCTCTTCCCCCCACACACAACCACCGACGTCTCGCCGCCCGCCGCCTCGACCGGATCCCTGATGAACGCCTCGATGTTCGGCCGCGTGCTTAGGTGGTGGACATGCGAGTCCGAGCTGCCACGCCTGCTGTTGCTGGTGCTCTCGCCAGCCACCGCGGCCCCCTGTTTCTCGATATCCGCCGAGGCCACGTCGACCTTGGTCGTGCTGCAGCAGTGGGAGGGCGAGGCGTCGCTCGAAGACGACGACCCTGCCGCAGAGCCTGTCTTTTCGGACCTACTGTTGGTGAGCGCGGGGAGTGGCGGGCCCTGCGTGATAGCAATATGCACCCTCAACTCGACGCCCACGTCTGCAGCTTTACCAAGCATCTCATGCAGCCGCTGCACGTAGTAATCGATCTCCTCGCCCTTCTTCGCCGCCAGCAGGAAATCGATCCGCCGCGTGCACAGCGACTTCTGCTTGGCCACCAACACGCTCTCCACAATCGGCAGCGTGAAACTGGCGCCGGTGGAGGCCGAGATGAGCACCAGCGTCTCGTACACGTCCCACTGCGGCGGGAGGCCGTACGGGCCTGTGACAAAGGCCGTTACGGTTTCTTTCTTGCCGGACGCCTGTGTCTTCTTGGCGTGGTTGTGCAGTCGCCGCGAGAAGCCCTTGTGTTTCCGCACGATGAGCTGGATGCTGTTGCATACACACGTCTCGGGGAGCGTGTGCGCGCAGGCAATGGTGTAGGGGTGATGATCCGAGAGGCCGATTTTCGGCATCCACAGGTAGAGATGGTGGCCTGCGCGCCAGGAGAAATGCACATCCTTGATGGTGACCACGGTGATGTCTTCGCCGACGGTGCGGATCTGGGCCTGGTGGCCGATCCTCTGGCCGCCTTTGCAATTGGACCGGTTGGGCCTGAACTTGACGTTCTGCCAGATGAGCAGGACGGTTCGGTAGAACCGGTCGAAGCAGAGAGCGGCGATGGCGAACCAGACGTTGTACTGCGCGTAAGAGGGGACGTGGATGTAGATGACGTAGAGGAAGAGGATCCAGGTCAGCATGTGCTGGGCGACGAAGAATTCGTAGCACATGTGTCGTAAAGGGGCCATTCCGGAAAGGTTCGCCCAGAGCAGGATTCCCCAGGCGGCGAGACCGTACTTGACCATGGGCATCATCTGAATCTCCTCGTCCACGATATCGGCGCGCACCCACTCGGTCCAGAAGTGCCAGCCGTGCACCGACGCCGTGACGAACATGGTCCGGGCGACCCATCGGTGCAACCAATTGAGTCGGTCGTAGCTGCTTCCGGCTATCATGCCCAGAACGCTGCTCTTGGACGCCAGCAGGTAGAGGAAGGGCACCTGGGTGACGGTGACCCAGGCGTTCCGGAAGCCGATGCGCTCCCAGAAGTAGGCATCCTTGACGATGGCGCCGGCCGTGGCCATGTAGATGACCACGGCCCAGTAGACGAGCAGGACGAGGACGCGGCCCGTAGAGGGAGGTGTCAGCCACGAGAGGAAGCGGGTGGGGACGTAGAGCTGGGGGTAGCTGGCCTCACGGACGATGGCGGTTGCTGTTGCCCAGGCTTGCGATAGGGGACCTGATGGTTTGCTCGGGAACCGCACAGACGAAGTCGTACATCTCCGTAGCCTGCATGGTGTTCCTATCAGTGACCCGCCTGCGTCGGCGAGGGATGGGGAGACAGATGCCGAGACTGGCTGACCTGATTCGTCTCTGAACATAGTTCGCGGCGCGCACTATCAAGAAGAGACCCAATACACCCACGATGAGATACCAATATGTGTGCGCCAAGCCCATGTTCTCGACCTGGAAGAGACTCGTGCCCATATCCATCATGCCCATATCCGTGCTTGACATGTCCATCTTGGCTGTGTCCCTCGGGGGGGGGGGCAGCCTTGACGGATTGGGACAAGACCGGAACAGTGTCCAGAATAAGAAGAGAAGACGTGGAGGCCTTTCTGAGTCTCTCGATATCAGTACCTGCCAAGACGGTGGAGGCTGTCCAAAATCCACTATCCAAATTCCAAAATCCAAAAAAAAAATGAACCGTCAACCGTTCCGGGGCGTGAATGGTCAGGAATTAGACCTTGGGATTCCGAGCTTATAGGAGGCTCCAAGGCTAATCATGATATAGATGACGGAATACGGGTCGAGTTCGGCACTGGGGCCGGGCGTACAAGCGGGCACGTGGGTTTGAGACGGTCTGGCCAGCGGACGATGGTGTACGAGGAGGGACCGGATTGGAAATCTCGATGACTCCAGGCGTGGAGGGGCTGTTGAAGAGACTCGCAATGCTCGACACAGCACCCAGA
>MUZH01003821.1:0-25507 GCA_003012965.1 Juglanconis oblonga | reverse complement strand
GTCTTGCATTCGCGAGTATGAGGGTGCCGTAGCAAGTCTCTTCGACGGAAGAATTCCAGGCGCCGTTGTCGTTTTGATCGAGCAACGTCCTATAGCATGCCTGATACAGACAGATGGCAACTTTGGACTTCGCTGTGCGGTCACTGAAATTGGCGATGGCTCCGTCCTCGACCAAGCCNNGCTCCGTCCTCGACCTCCCATTTGTCTATTCCACCAAGGGCGTCCTCAAGGAGCCCAATCTCATGAAGGAAGCCGGCCAGGGGCTGCTGGGCGCCGCCATGTCCTACGCGAGAGGTGACGTGGGTGGCATGCTGAAGGGCCTCATGAGCCTCGGCAAGCAGGCCATGAACGGGGACAAGGCCTACCAGAAGACCATGCGGACCAAGACCAGTCCCGCAGATGTCATCTCGTGGAGCGGGAGCAAGGACGACCAGACCAGCGCCGACGCGACCATTGCCTCGCAGGCGACGGGTGCCATGTCGTACGCTTTCATCAGCGCTGTCAAGCAGAACCCGAACCAGACGTATCTGCAGCTTCTAAATAGCATTCGCGTCATTCTGCAGGCTAAGTACTCGCAGAAGCCCCAGCTAAGCTGTAGCCACCCTCTGGGTAGGTCCCATCCCCCCGCGCGACCACCCCTTGTGTTGGAATCCACAACTAACCTATGGTATCTAGATGTCGAGAGCGTCAAGTTCATCATGTGAGCATCGTGGCTCCTCTACGAAGACCGGCTTGGGACTGGTGTCCCGGCCCCCCCCCCCCCCAAAAAAAATGGTCGGTGAATCTTATCTTTCCTGACGCTATTGGGGAATTCTTGGGACAAAGGGGCTGGGAGGTATGGTCATTGGACCGGCGAATGAATCACGCCACGAAGTAATGATTGTATTGGATAGGTAAAACTCTCTGATGGCGTTCGGTAAAAAAACATTTGTCTTTCTCATTTTCCCTAATCTCTCGACTGTCCCTTCTGTCATGTCGCCGTGTCGTTTCCAAGATTCCTCTCGCCCTAACCGCGCAGCAAAGACCCAAGGCAGTCTAGGTACTTCCCCCTATTGCAAAAATCAATGGGTATGTATACACAACTCCCGTCCCCACGGAACTATTCGGCCTCTCTCAGGTCTTTCGTCACCGACCCGCCACAGCCCCAGTCCCCGCGCCAATGACCCTCCTCAGCGTCCTGGCGATGGTCTTCTTCACCTCCACCGACCCAAAGAGCCAGTCGTTGCTGTGCCGCCCGTACACGGTGGTGTTCCTCAGCGGCAGGCCCGTGAACTGGTTTCGCCGGGTCTCCACGTCTTCCTCCCAGTTGTGGGAGGTGGAGAAGGTGGAGGAGGCCGGCGAGGAGGGCAGGCTCAAGGGGTGTGTGCTGTCGAAGGAGTGCATTGGATGATGATGTTCGTGAGCTCAGTAAAGGGAGCCCACGGGTTGTGTGTGTGTGTGTGTGTTTGTGTGCGTGTGTTTGTGTGCGGCCGTGCCGGTCAAGTGGCTGTTAGCAGCACTTTTTGTTGTTGTTGTTGTTGTGGGGTTTAGGATTTGATTCACAGTTGAAGCTTGATAGTTCTTCCCCGCAAGTAGTGTATTCCTAGGAAGGGGGATCAAGAAGTAAGGTGATAGTTACACAACTCATGATCCACATGTGCTGGAGCATCACGCTCTATTTATCTTCCACAGAGCCTCCATTGCTATCATGGATGATGGTGCCTCATCTATCCGCCACATGCTAAAACCTCCAGTCCAACTACCCTGCCCTCATCATGAACTAACAAACGTCACAGTAAGACATGCATCCCAATGCAACGCTTACTGTGTACGAGCTGTTTCCAAGAAGGCCAATTCACCAAGCAAAACCCGTGCATCCACTCGGCAGATGACCGGATCCCCGTCCGTGCGTAGGTGAGGCCAGGGAGTGCTATTTCGGGAACCTCGCAAACCTCGCCAATCTTTCCCCTCTGATTCGAAGAAACGGCGTCGATCATGTGAAGAGGAGGAAGAAAAAGTAAAGTAGCTGACGTCGCCCTTTCCCTTGTTTCCCCATTGTTTGGTTTCGTAACCCCCCCCCCCTCGGCGGCGCGCGTATATAACCGCAGCGGCATATAGTCCCCACAAAAAACAGCTCCCTTATTTGCTTATTAGCCTACTAGTGTTACCTACACTAGAGGCCCTACACTAGAGGCTTGGACGGTTGCTGCTGCCGCCTGGGCAGGGTTCGGCGCCGCCGAAGTCACATGCGCGCGGCCCCCGTCCCTGCCGGCGCAGATCTCTCGGGAACCAGCGAGTAGGTTGGCAAGCTGGGCAAAGTTGGCACCTATACTACTAGCTCGGTAACCTTTCAACAACAAAGCAAAAGCAGGTTCCAGGTGCGCTCGGGAGACAGCCCATCCTTGCCTTGCGGGCCGCGTGATCGCCGGGCTCGCCGGCGCAGCATCTCCGAGAATGCGAATCTGCTCCGGGCCCGGTCGTTGGATGAGTCAGTCAGTCGATCGGTCAGTCGGTTCGCGGCGGTGATTGTTGGTCTTACCTATGTTGCAGATGTGTATCGTGTGGTGCCCTGTTATTGGGGAGGAAAAAGGCCGGGGGGGTGGGCCCGTCGAGTGGCTATCCCTAGGCACGTTCGATGCTGGGAGTTGCCCGCTGTGTGGATGAGTATCGCTGGCTGTGGCATCATGGACGCAGTCCCATGCCCGCATGGGCGATTGGCATGTGGGAAACCCGTTCATCTATCGCTGGGCGACTCTTGTGATGGTGGAGAGTCGTCATCGGGTTGTCTTGGAGGATGATAGACTGATATCGTAGTCAGGACGGCGATTCTTGTCACCTTCCGTGGAGCAGAATGCCAAGCTTGAGCAAGAGGGTCCATTACATTCCAAGCTTGGCCTATATCCTTACCTGGTGAAGATACCTGAACGAGAGGCTCCGATCATCCATCTGCTCCCTCCAGCTCCTTCTCGGTATGATGGTTCAAACTCCCGTCCGGACCGTCCGGACCGTCCCCGTCCAATGGAATGCGCCATCTTTCCAATGATACTTTAATAGGTAAGCTCCAACAACACAGTCAGTTAACACGGTGACGAAGGAAGTGCAGGCGGACCGGCGGCGTCCTGGCATGGACAGCTGGCGGTCGTCGAGGCGGCTGATCTTGTCGGGGCTGGGGAGCCAAGAGGAGTGTCGTGTTCATTTCGTGCACAGCTCCCCAGTCATTAGCGCCACAAGTCCGATGCCAGAGTCCATGGCCACTGATGCGAATATTTCGAGGCTCGTCAGTGACCAAGTCGACGACGCCGCGTCCACGCCGTGTCCATCTGTGCGCAAGTACTAACTAGCTACCAAGGTTGAAGCATTCCCGTCGACGCGTCCATGAGTTTCCGTCTACTTCTCGGACGTTAACTGGAGTGTCTCGAGGGCCTACCTAGCGCATCGTCCTGCCTAGGACCTACAGCACCTCCATTGGAAGCGAGCCCGGATGCTTTGTACTCAACCTTGAAGTCTGCGCCACTTGGTTGCTACCCTTAACAAAGATCTCTCATGCCGATCTAGAATGCATATACACAGTACTCCAGCCCTATCTGGCAGCAGACTGTGCCACTGAACCTGACCCCAATGCTATCTCTGGTCTCATGTCTCTGGCCTCATGTTGCATGATATCCATTCAATGCAGTCCAAAAGCATGCATTGGGACCAACACTTGCCCAAGACCGGGAGTCGGATACGGAGCTTCACCGGTGTAAAGCGCACCGGCGGCACCGCGTCCCCTAGCACTTCTCCCAGATCCGTGTCAGCGATCTCGTGCTGGTGAGCGAGCACGGCGAGGTCCTCCCCGGCGGCGCACAATATCCGATCAACGGCCCAGCCTTCGCCATCCACAGCGAGATCCACAAGGCCCGGCCCGACATCAAGGCCCCGCCAAGAACCGCAGCATCCTCCTCCGCAACCACGGGGTCATCACCTGCGGCGCCACGGTCGACGAGTCCGCGTTCCTGTTCATCTCCCTCGATCGATGCTGCCATGCCCAGCTTCTCGCCAACGCCGCGGCGGGGCCGGGGTGGGAGAATACTTATATCGATGACGAGACGGCCACCATGACGCACAAGAAGAGCGGGAATCCGAGCAAGATGTGGTTGGCGTTCCAGCCGTATTACGACCAGGTTGTGGCTGAGACGCCGGATGTGCTCGAACAGGTAGGACTTCTTCAGGCACACTGCTGTGGAACCGGCCAATGGCGTCAGAATGAGCGCCTTGGAAGTTGAAGGGCCTATCTCGGTTTCTAATTGGTGCAACAAATAATGGACACAGCGTTTTGTTCTCAGCTCTGTTTTGATGCCCATTCTTGAGGGTTGAACGCAAGAACATAAGCCTAGCCGAGATTTGGTTTGTATGAACAGGGACTAGATCAATCGTCGGCTCTGAAACACGAGAGGAGTTTCCCCTGCACACTCTGATGTTTATCCGTGACCTCTAGTCCCTTCAAAGAATTGCTCCCGTCTTCGAGGTCTTTCAGGGCCGCGAATAACCTCTCCATCCCCAAATTGAACTCGGCTTGCTCCGCTCCATAGTTTAGCCGGAACTGGCCCGGCAGCTTCGAGAAGAACGCCTGGCCCGGTTCCAAGAACACGCCGCGTTGCACCAAGTACTCCAGTAGAGCGATTTCCTCGCCCTTGTCGTCGTCCTCGAAGTTCGCGAGCCAGCGCGACAGGTCGACAAAGACAAAGAAGGCCGCGTCCGGCGTGGTGTAGGGTATCTGATTTGCAACCAGGAGGGCGCCAAGATAGCCCCTCCTATCATTTAAAATCTTGTGGAACTTTGGAAGGAATGTCTTCGAGACGTAGTCGATGTCTGATAGCAGCTTCGCCGAGACGATGCCGCCAAAGGCCGACACCCAAGTGAACATGCTGCACCACCACTGAATCAGTATCACATTCACAGGCGACGATTCAAACTTCTTACCTGCACGTTCGCATGGCTTGGTACAGCTGCTTGTTGTGTGTCACCAGGAAACCCACTCGACAGCCGCCAAGGCCGAAATCCTGTACCATGACCCCAAGGTCTTCGTCAGCCCAAGCTGCAGGGCGAACAAACAAAACGTTCATCTCACCTTGCTCATACCCCAAAGCACATGAACATTCTCCAGCATCTCCCCCAGATCGAGAGTATGCACGCTCGTGAAGCCGTTCGCTCCCGTCAGCGCATAAACCTCATCCACCACCAAATGCACCTCCTGGCCCCTGCACCACTTGACCATCCACCGCAACATGCCCGCGCTGTAACAGAGTCCGAGCGGGTTATCCGGATTGGCCATCAGGACGGCAGCAACCCTCCTCCCCAGCCCCTTCTGCTCCGCAGCAGCCCTGTCCAGCCGATTCAGCAACTCGGGCTGCGGCCTCCCTGGCCGGATATGCTGCCGGAACCGTGCTCCGGTGATGTCGTCGCATGGAACAGGAACAAGGTGCAGCCCGTTGCGTGTCGTGGTGTCATGAGAGAACATGCCATAGCTGGGCGTGGGCACGAGGATGGCGGCGTCTGCATCGGCGAGGTTGAAGAACAGTGTGTCGAGGAGGGCGGTGAGGCCATTCGCCACGAGGACATGGGCAGGCGTCAAGGTAACATGCGGGCGGAAGAAGTGGTTGAGGAAGGAGGCGGCTGCTGCTGGCAAGTCCGGGGAGCATTGAGTGTCGTCGTATCTGAGGTCTGTATCGAGTCTCAGTGTCTGGCTACCTCTTAATCCCCGGGGGAACAGAGACGAGCGGGGGTCCCACAGTTTCTTCTATCCTCGGCGGTCTCATTCTTCTTCAGCCATCTCTGAAGGTCCTCTAGCATGAGCTCATTGATCGCCGAGCCCAGATCGACGATTCCATCCGGGTTGGACCTCCTGTCATAGGCGTTCGCTGCGATCTTCCGGCTCAGGTCGATCATCAGGTCGGGCTTGACGTTCTGCTGGCCTCGGCGGGAGGGCGGGAGCGGAGCCATGACTGTTCTGCTCGCGGGCTCTGGTCCAGAGTCTTATGCAGACTTTTCGGGGGGTGTGCTTCGCGCTGCTGTTTTTGTTTTTTTCTTTCCTTGTTCATACATGTGTGTAGGTACCTAAGCTAACTTAACCCGCCGGGCTTGACAGGGCGACGTCGTTCAAGTTTGATAGATGACTAAGCCATCTATCTCCCTGCCGTTTCTCGGAAGGTCGCAGGAGATCGGCCCATCATGAATTCAAGCTGATTTCGGTAGATCCTTTTTTGCAGGCATTCAAACCCTCGTGTACATGGGACCTAGAATTAACAATATTGTGTGGTGGTTGTATCCACCTACAGCATCAGATATGACTGAGATTTGGTAACAGTAAATACAATCTCAAGCTGGGTAACTCACATTGCAGTACCTCTTTCTCTGTTGCCGTTATAGTCTAATTCTTGCTTGCACGCTAGGGCCTCATCCTTTACGGTACCCAGACGCACTAGGGAGAGCAGCAGTTTCGACTATTTTCAGACGGACTCCTGCATGTCCTTTGAGAGATCTCACATCACACAAAGGACTTTACCTGGTGTCGGTGAAGCCTGCATAGATAGGTATACTGAGGGGGGCTTGGGGGGGGGTTCCCTAGTATCTCATTAGTATTTGCCTAAATTGTAGCGGTAGTCTGAAGCTAAAAATGGCATCAGTGGCTACCTATTCAAGCCTATTGCTTCTTCATTATAGGACTGCAATTCCAGTTTCCTTAAAATGAAACGATCCCCGTTTCAATGCGGTTCAGCTTACTTGCAGCACTACCTTTAATCGTAATCTACTAGCCAAGAGGTTGGAGGTCGGGCAAGCAGCCGGGCAAGCAGCCGAGTAGGTGGCCGGAATAATAATATTAAAACGAAACTATCGAAGAAGTTTAGTAAGTGGTTAATTAGAAGAAAGTTTACATATAGAATTATTGAAATTATAGTAAGAAAAATATTGTTTTATTATTATAGGTTTTATTTACTTTTTCAGTTGGGAGTCTTGTTTAACTAAGAATATTCAATGATGCAGTGCATAGGGGTCGCTATAGTACTGGAGTAAACGGCGAAGGGTTCGAAAAGAAGATAGAGTGATATATAGATAACGAAACTCTCTACAATTTATATGAGAAGATGATGACAGTGACGAGGGTGAGAGCCTGCCTGGAGGTGACCAGCCTGGTGGCTAGCCTGAGTCAAGGTAAGGGCCAGAAGCCTCCCAAGGCTAGACAACGTCGCGAGGATAAAAACGACGAAACTTCAATCCTGGCTCTACAATTTCTGAGCCCGGCCCAAACCCGGGTTGACGGCTACTTCATGGAGTGTCAGTTAGCATTTGGTCGAGATTCATCTTGCCGTAGTTCTCGTAGCGGAGCTTTTGTTCTACTGACGACCACGTCTGGGTCCGATCCAATAGCGGTACCGGTCATTTCATCAGTATATTATTTATATTGTTTAGCATCTTTCATCCTCATGTTGTGGAGGTCATCATGAGTCATCGGGGACATGTCTTTAGCTGCAACGTAGGTAGACTCAGCCACCATCGGGCAACAATGATCGCCTCTTCTATAATCGACCGCGGTCACCAGAACTCGAGACACAACTCGAGTTCGTGGGACACGTCCGCCACGCTGAGTAAGTCATCATGCTGGTAGATGCTGGTAGATGCCGGCGATCGTGTTCGCGCCGACAACAAACTCGACGTTCCATGCCTGAACTCGCTGATCCGGCGTGATGCCCGCCATTGCGAGGGTGGATGGACCCTTGAGGTCGAATGCTGGGGTGCTTGGTTTGAAGTTCCTAGAAGGCGGGCACCTGTGATTCGCGCGAATCTTTCAGCCACAATCCATCCGCCGTTGCATTATGCATAGCATCCATAGCCTCGTGTGAACAAATATCACATACCATCAAGACCGTTCCGAAATGCCGGTCAACAATGTCCACACGCAATTTCAATGCCCATCCTACCTATGAATACCATTCTGAAAGGCGGAACAACTTCAGAGGAAACTTCCGAACGCGGAATTCTCCCTTTTCGTCGCGCCTATTCCTCGTACTAGCCTTCGATAGACGTTGGCTGTGATGAGAATTGTCGACTCTGCGGCGACCCCGTAACTACTGTACAAATGTACCGAATTCATTTACCCAAGTGCCGCAAAGAAAGAGAACGTACGATTCCGACTCACAGCAAGATATCGAAGCATGTTTGCAACGATTAATAGCAGATGCCGATAGACGCGCAGCCAGGGGAGCAAACGGAAACGACAAAACCACGAAGCTTGAGCACGCGGCCACCCCAACACAGCCGGCGCACATCATGCACCGTACAAATCTCTACCTAGGTCGGAATTCTCCTCAACAGGTGCGTAGCGAGTCAGTCCTAGGATATACGCTCTCATTCTGATAATCATACATCGATACAACAGACATCCCATCCGAAGAGCAGTCGCATCATGGAGCTCCACTGGTAAATGTAGACAAGGCGGACCGAGTCACCGACGCGGTCATTCTCGATCACGCCAACTTTTTCGAAATCTCACATACCTATTTGATGGGTATAATTATATCCAGGGTCCTAGGCTCTTAAGGATTCTTTTTTGTATGAAGGAAACTGTTACAGCTTTTATAGCTATATTAACACCTTGAAAAACAACAACCACTTACTCCAGAGAAGACTAGCTACCTTTCCTTGAAAGACTCTCCGGCCGGATCTTCAATACCGTCAGAACATTCGGGTTGCGCCACTGGGAAAGAGTTCGTTCGTACAATCCGCCACGGTCCAATTCTCGTGTTGCTGGTGTGATCTCCAACTCCTCGAAACGACCGTCAGGTATTTCTAACAAGCCGATGGAGAGAGTCATCCGCCAGACCCAATTTTATATTGCTAGAGCAGAACCTAATCACCAAGATAGCAATGTCAGGTGGCGATTCGGGTATGATGTCCCAAAAGCAGTAATACTATTTCGTTTTGCCGAATGAGGAATTTGCAGTTTTCGCATGTTTCTTTTTCGAACATCGGACACTGGAGAACGAAATAAAAAGGAAGGTTCTGTCAAGGTCATAGACCTAACGTGAATTGTTTGTTTCGAATTGGAAAAATGAATACGTAATTACATTTTCCACTTTTTCGTGTTTTCCGAGGAAGGTCAGGCAGGATACGAGGTACCTCGTGTGTCGAGAGAAACTGGAGTGGATGACGGGCTGCTCACTGTCAGCAAGCAGCCTCACTCAGCCTCCAGCAAAAGTTCCAACCTCCCGTCCGAAAGAAATGTCGTTTGAGGATCGGAGTTCGCTGCGCAGCTCTCAGGATGGCCGGGAGATGAAGCAGTCCGGACCTTCTTTCGAATCAGGGAGGGCAAAGAAGCATGGGCTCCGAGATGGTGAGGCGGGCAGCACGTGTGCCCACCTGCAGGAGATGTCTCTCAGCAGCACCCAGCTAGGTATGCAGCCACACAAGATAGTCCCCGACAAAGTTTATCCAAGTGGAGATTATCCCGTTAGCAGACTTCGGGAGGCCCCCTGCGAGAGATCATCCTACAGCCGGGGCGCCGCTTTGCGCGCGGCTGGGGAAGGAGGTCCCTGCTTATTCCGTACCTGAGGATGAACGATCAGAAGACTATGAAGATGGTCAGGCGGTTCATTATTGCGCGTGGCTTGTTTCACTGGATCGAGTTGCTGGTTCTGCTATCGGTGGCTTGGAATGCCAACGTCATCTTCCCACTGGATGGGGTGTCGTTTTTCAAGGCCAAGGAAGCTTGAGTCGTCAAGGTGGTGTCTTTCCCATCGAGATGTGCCAGTAATCCAATGCTGGAACTAGGCAGACAGTCTTTGCAAAGGATTTAAGCCACTGAGATCATAATACAAAGGGACTTCGACCCAGTTACGCAAAGAAGAAATTATTCTTAGGGCTAAGTCGTGTTGAGAATGCTACGGAGTAAGTTCTTGTTTTCCAAAAGGACCATGGCATATATTTCCAGGCTGAATCGTCAGCAATTGACGTCACGCTTGAAACAGAACAAAAACAAAACAGTCATCAAATGTCTCATGAGTGGTATCACAAGGTGATATCTCTCGTAGTAAGTGGGATAATTCACCTTGAAGGGGATAGATAGTACCTGTGGATAACGGAGGAAGGTTGGAAAGAACTATAAAGAGGACGCAACATCTCACCTGAAGGTTTGCGAGAGACGACCATCGCAGAAAGTTAGACCTACCAGAAGACCACCTGCCAAAACCAGAGATCTATTCTGACAATTCCTGAGATTTTACTGCCCTCATTATCCTTCCAGATCGCAGCATTCCCATCGTCACCATGTCTCTCCACAAGCTAAACCGACCTCTTGTTCTTGCGACCTTGCTGCTAGCTAGCAGGAGTCTCGCTGATTTCTCCATTTATAAAGTCATGGAATACGAGTACGAATGCGATGACGATGTCGCCAATTGCAGGCAGGTCTATTCAGGCACGGAAATGACTGTTGCAACTTCAAGCATCGGCGCCGATTGTCCTGACTTCGATGCGGCGACCGGCTGGGAGGGTGACAACCCAGAGCTTTGGTTTAACGATGGCACTTGTGGAAGCCCGGCGCCGTACTACTGTAGGTTTCTCAGGACGCGAAAAATGGGCAATTATGGCTTGCTAAGACTCCAGTCAAAAGGCTATGTTGATTGGCGTGATGGTGGCGACGTAGGTTTAACCCTAGTTGATCTTCCCTTGCACTACAAGACTTGTTCTTTAAAAGAACATATTCATTGACTTGGGTAACTAACGTCTGGCAGAGCCAATGGAAATGTAATGACAACAACGGTGATACCCCCTCAGGTCATGTAAGTTTTATATTTCCGCAGACCATGCTGCCAATACTTGTAACACAACTACAATTTCACTTGATATTTCACACATTCAGAGAGATCTGTCTAATATGAAGTCCTAATAATTTGCATTCTCAGGTCATGACGTGCAAAAATCATACCGGGGTTAGTGGTCCCGAGAACTGCAAGGTCGACCCGAAAGATCCCATCAACACCGATAACGACGACTTCTTCCTAATTGCCACTTGCACTGGTCCGATCAACTGCTAGATTAATTCAGTTTTATTCTGAAGACTTAAATTTAGATGTCTTATTATCATATCAGTTCTTATGATCTCACTAACGGGTGGAAGAAGGGGTAGAAGGGGATGAGCAATGTATCACGGTCTTAAAACGGCTTGAGTAGTTATATTGGCTACTAGTAGCTTGGGTGTCACAGGTCTGAAATGTGGTTTTTAGTGGTGTAGCGACACTAACGTGCAACTTGGTGCAGTTAGGGTTTGAATCGTTATAAAAAGGCTGCCCGAGTTCGAGTTTGCGTGGAAAGAGACTAGGTGTACGTTGCGCATTTCAGGGGGAGACTAAGATAATCCAGTATAAAGAATATCACTTGATTTCACTGCCATATAGTTTGGTTCGATTCGTTGCTTTGCGAACCCTTCCGAACACCCAGCACAGTGCCCCTGTCATAAAGCGGCCGCCGTGGTGTACCGGATGGCCTTCAATGTTGACGATGGCTGACGAGGCAATGGCAAGGCCAACCCCGTCGGAGCCGCAGCTTGCTGTCTCAAGCAAGTATCTAGCAACCGCTACCGCTACGAGACGCATCATTTACCTCCTTCACCATCCCCTACGAAATAGCGAGTCGAGACCACGACCATAATTCTCGCCCTACAGTGGGCTCGCGAAAGGTACGAAGAGCTTGCTGTCACCATCTTTGCCAACTCTCAGTAGACCCATGACTGCATGACTTAGTGGATCTACAAGTCAATGAACAATGGTTGGCCGAACTCGCGTGGTTTCGACAGCATGAACCGTGACCTCATCGAAGAGGCCCGGGACCTGGAAGGACAGATCAGGGAATTTGGCAGGGTCAGATATTTCTGGATACCGCGAGGGGAGAACTTGAATGCCGACAAGCATTAAACGAGGCTCTTGATGAGTAGTTGCGGTCTGGAGACACTGGATGAAGAATAGCGTCCCCGGAAAGTGCCTCGAGCAGCATGTTCTGGCAGGACAACTGGGCTGCGGCGAGGTCGAGGCTAGGAAGGCGGTATAGCACGTCGCATATTCAGTATTTCCGTCCTCTTTTCGAAGAAATATTGGTGCTACTGTCGATTTACCCAGACAAATGGGTGGTGGGTTTCGACGGAAAATTTGGTTACTTATCGATGCAAACTCGAATCAAATTTGTGGAAGAGTCTCCGATGAGCCCAACCCTCACGAGCGAAGAATGACTTTTCATGACTGTACCTTCCGCTCCGACTTGTTGTTTGTATATAATTACGTATGGTACTGTCCACCCGGTTGCTCCTTCGAACCACGCACTTTGAGATATTCCATATGCCCGTGGTTCTGGTAAAAACACATCTCAATCCCTTCCATTCCTCCTCCGTCCCTGTCAGTCATCTGTATTCATCCTCCATTGAACCTAAAGCAACCCTTTCAAATCTAAAATGATTTAACATTACGTCATTTTCGACTACCTTTAATTGGCGTTCCTCCGAACTGGACTCTCCATCAGACCTGACATCACATCCAAGTGCAACAGATGGACTATAATGCCGGAGGTGGCTCTTGCGCTCCGGCTACGTCTGGGGACAGTTTTGCTATGATGCTGATGGCAACACGCTTGATTTCTGCTGGCAACAGCGCCTCTCATGACGGCTTCTTAGCTGGGAGCTGTTCACACCGGCTCGAGAAGGACCGAGAGCGGATTCAGAAGGAGAAAGAGGAATTGATCAAGGCGGAAAAAAGACATGTGGCAACGCTGGAGAGGAGCATGATGCCTCTATTGTAGGTGCTTTTCAAGAGAGTGGCTTCTGCTGTGTCTTCTGAGATAATACTAAACGATGGGATGCCAGACTTCCAAACCACCTTTACCTGTGCGAGACGCGGGTGCAGTCCCACGACTCAAATAATGTTCATGGGTTCCAGATTGCAGCCGATATCAACGGCGGGCCTCCTCTGCTCGTGGGATACCGCTACGGCTGCCGCTGGAAGAACAAGCTCCACCATGTCACGCTCTGCCTTGGCACAGACTGGTATGGCTCGCCTAACGGCCCTTTTCTCAAGGCATCTGATTCTGGAAAGAAGGCCATCACGGTAATATACCGCTCATATGGACCACCAGACGCAACTGGAAAACGTGTCCGGGTGCTCAAGGCCACAGGTTCCCAGAGAGGAGTAAGATTCCAGATGGAAGTAGCTGATATTGCTAAGAGCACACCACCTCCTTCGACGATGTTCGAGTGGTGCCATCGAGGTCGATACCGGCTGAGAGGCCTCAATGAGCCTGAGCCCGGATCTATTTTAGTTCAGCATTCGGTGACGAACCCTGTGCCGCGTGCAGTGGCGCGTATGCACTGGGGGGAGTTCAAGCCTGGCTCAGCCTTGTCGGGAGACTTCGAGATCGAATTCATTGGTGCCGGTCGAGCGTATGGAGGTGTTTGGAAAATTGTTTCGTTCGCCGTTGGTATCCTCGGATTTTGAAGGAAAACCACTTGGGGGAATGAATGTTCCGGAGGAAGTTTGACGCCGTCACGAACCTACTCACTGAGCCTCGCATGTTCGAGTATTCATTGGAGTATTACCACAAACGCCTCGAAACAGACAACAATAGATTAATTAATACCTTTGTAGAAGGCTCGACCTCCACGAATCCGAAGTACACGTTCTATGTCAAAGTACTTGGTATATTTACAAGAGAGTCCACTTCGCGCGAGCCGAGTATCCTTTTGCCGCCCGAAAAGGAAATCTCGGCATGACCTCCGTGTTTGTATCACCACAAAGGTTTAGTCTACCCCCTTTAAGCATCATTTCAATTTTTAAGGCCAGCGCGGTGGGCTGATGCATGAAAGTCTTCTCTGCACGTCAGGGCCAGCACTGCACCAAATTCGGAGTCGGATGTAATCCTCCTAGGGCGGTCATGATGATGGACGTGTCTAGTGGTGGAAGTATATATACATTATACCGTGTATAGCGTATAAATGCAATGCTGCTCCATAAACCAGGTTATAAGATTCCCAAAATCGCGTCCCCACGCCTCACCCAAGCCTCACCCAAGCCATCTTATCTATCTTTCCCCCGTCTAGCCAGCCTCCCTGGCTTAGCGCCGTCCACCCAAAAAGGCCCAAGATGACCTTCCTCCTCCGCCTCGCGGGGTCGCTGGCCACCCTCATCCTCGCCGTGAATGCGGGTACGGTTCTCTGGGACGGCCGCTTCAACGACCTGTCCTCGTCCGCAGACCTCGACGACTGGTCCTGGTCAAACGAGGTCGGGCCGTATCAGTACTACATCCACGGCGACGGCAACGTGACCGAGTACATCAACCTCTCGCCCGCCTACAAGAACCCGGCCGACACGTCCTCGACCCAGGGGGCCAAGTTCACGCTGGACGCGACCGCGTACTGGGAAGGCCAGACGATGCGGCGGACCGAGCTCATCCCGCAGACGTCGGCGGCGATCAACGCCGGGAAGGTGTGGTATCATTTCAGCATGCTGGCGAACGGCACGAATTTCCCGAGCATCTACAGGGAGCATCAGATCTGCTTCTTCGAGAGCCACTTCACCGAGATGAAGGCTGGCTGGATCTCGGGCGAGACGAACACGAGCGATACGAATCTCCGCTGGGACGTGAACAGCGTGACACAGTGGTCAACGAACTTCACGGCAGGGGTCTGGCATAACATTGCCTATGTATGTGTTTCTTATTATGGTCCTCGCCGGCCGACCCAACTTGGGTCCAATCCAAAATACACACACACGCACACACACGCACACACACGTGACACACACACAAGTAAGACAAATAGGGACTGACGCCGGGCACCTCAGGAAATCGACTTCAGCGCAGGCACGGTCGGATTCTGGCACTCGACAGGCAGTGACGATCTCGTCGAGCTCGTGTCACCCATCAGCGTGAGCGCGAGCAGCAACGGCGCGGACTGGCACCTTGGCGTGCTAGAGCTACCGAGGGACGGGTACGCCGACACAGACGAAGACCTCTACTTCTCCGGCGTATATGTGGAGAGTGGAAGCATCACGACGAGTGTTTCCGGACCCACTGGTACATCTTAGCCCCCACCAAGACCTTCCACTCTCGCTTAGCAGGACGCTCACACTTTCGCAGGATCCTCTGGGGGAAGCAGCTCGTCCTCTTCCGTCACCAGCAGCACCACTCTGGCCTCGAGCACGCTGAGCTCTGCCGTATCTACTGCGTCCAAAGCATCTAGTAGTACCACGAGCAGCGCTGCTACGGTCACATCAACGTGTAATTCCCCCATGTATGGGCAGTGCGGTGGCGAGGGCTGGACAGGTTGTACGGTCTGTTCTTCGGGAAGCACGTGCACGTATTCGAATGACTGGTATAGTCAATGTCTATAGCCCCGAGGTACGAGACACCGTAGATCTTGGGTATTTTCTCCGTACATATCGAGCTTTGGTAGGAAATGAGCGACATACTAGTTTCACATGCCGTCGATCCTCTACCACAGTCAGTACCTTCCTACCGCTCGCATGTTCAGTAGGTACCCAAGCTGTTTGTGAGGCCCTCACCCTTGAAGACAGTTATTTTCTCCGATGAACCAGGAAACACAAAGCCAATCTAGAGTTCACTCTCGATTGCCACTTCAGTCAGTTGCTTTGAAATTCACCCAGCAAAAATTCCGGTGTGCGTCTCTCGCTGTAGCAAATGACAACGTGAGATTTGTGCCTTGTTTCGAAATTAGGTACTTAATATAGTATTCCCGTTCAATCACTATAAAGTCACATACATCCCTCCCATATCTCTCACCTCGGTCCATACCAAACCCGGAAGACGACCTCTGTCTCATCGTTAAACGGACCGGACCAGCATGAAATCCAATGACGAGTGATCATGTCCCAAGACAAATTCATTCCAAAGGCACGCGAACGCGATAATGGCACGCGGCTGGCACGTCGACAATCTTGCCACTCTACTAAGGGAGACTTCGACATAAACTCGATATTACTGGCAACTGCTCATTGCCTTGCAACCCACCGCTCATCTGCCCAAGATGGATCGCACTCCCAGAACATCCCACCAGATATTCGATTAATTGTAATCGCTTCTTCCCATCATCCGTCTCTCCACAAAATACACCCTTCCCTTACTCCACTGCGATCCCTCCTCCCAGGCGCTCATCATACATGTTTATCAACGGCACACCATCTCCCACCCCCTACCAGCACCAGCCAACTCACTATGATCACTCCCTCGCCTCAAGTAAACAAAACCTTCGACCTGCCCTTGGCAGCCCGCCCCATCCCTATTCGTTCCGGCTCCCTGTCCCCAGGGGCACGCAGCCGCACCGGCGCCATCCGCCATGCAACCTCCAAGATCGGGCTGCGCAGCCTGCAGGGCATCAGTCACCTGCGTAGTCTTACCATGACGGAGAAAGCTAGCAGAAGTGGGAGCACAGGGAGCAACAATGTTGCCGGTCGGAAGGGTACCCGGGAGCCGCTGCCTACTTCTCTTGGGGTACCTTCTCTTGATGCCGAGAATCAGGAGGCTGTGCTGGAGATCGTAACGGGTCATACGCATCATGGAGAGACACCATTGGTCTCCCTGCCCGGACTTGTGCCTCCGACGTCGACCGTCCGCATTCCCTTCCTGGACACGGATGAAGTCGACAAGCGCCAGGCCCCAACCTTGACTCCAACAAAGGGGGCCGAATCGCAGCAAAACCAAGACCACCAGCACATGAGAAACGCTTCCGACGTCCCACCCGTCAAGGAACACTGCACCAGCTTGACAGAAAGACATACTGCCGTCTATCCGGATGCCAAGCGGGTCGGCGGTGTTGAGCTCTGGGGCGTCGACACAAACGTAGACTTGGCTGCTTTACAAGACGCGCTGGAAGATCACCCGGGTCCACTCAGCTCAAATCCCACGTCCGAGCACGATGACGAGGAGACGAGACCATGGAATGTCGCGTCATTCAGCACGGGGGTGGGAGCAGAACTTGAAGAGGTCAGCTCGGATTGGTCGACCGATCTGCGCTCGTCTCCAAGACTTCGCCCAAGGTCGATGACCACCACCGAGAACCCCAGATACGTACACTCCGAACCAGCGTTCGCGCCCTCAGACGGCCCTTGCGCCTATGAGACAACCCTTCCACACTTCACCAATCTGCGCGCAGCCAACACCGCCCTCATGACGCTCAAAGCTGCACAAGAAGAGACGATCGCCCTCCTCCAGGACAACATACAGAACCAAGACGCCACCATCTCGCGGCATGCGAACACCATTGCCGATCTGACCTGGCAGGTGCAAGTGAAAGAGACGGAGCAGGTGGCGCTGGTCGACAACTTCTGCGCGGAGATGGCGAGTCGTAATAGGGAAAATGTGCAGCTGAGCGAGGATAAATGGTATTTGATGGGCAGGGTTGAGGAGTTGGAGCAGAAGGTCGCGAGGATGGAGGGACCAGTGGGTTTCGGTGGGCAGGAGCCGGCAAGGTCTCAAAAGGGGACGGGAGGTGGGTCAGTTTCGATCGCGGCCGGCGAGGTTAGTGTTCATGGGTTCCGAGAGGATGATGATGGCGACCGAAAGGGTGCAAGTGTCGCCAATTCTTCTTCGTCAAACCCCAGGTCTCCGATGTTCGACCAGTCTGTGAGCATAGACGGAGACCTCGACACTCCGAATACCATGTTGAGCTCGCTATTCTCACCGCGCCGGTGCAGCGGTGACTCGAATCGAAGTCTATACGCAGCAACACCAACACCGAGTGTAGGCAGGGCTCCAAGCATTCGAATTTCCTTAGTTGCTGACAGCGTTGGCCGCTCCCCTCCGGCTCCGGTTCGACATCGAGGGAGTGTGCTATCCCAGCTGACCGCTGCTTTTGGTGCGCAGGAGGGGTTCAGCGTAGCACACTACAACAACAGATACTCGCGAGACAGCCAGATGACGGCTGCCCAGATTGTGTTGGAGGCAAAGGCGAAATTGGAGCAGAGTCTGGCCAGCGCACAAGAAAAGCTTGCTGCGGCGGAAACCCGCAGTCTCGAGCTCGAGGTCAAGGCAGCATCCCAGGCCACCTTTATCCAGCAGTTGACGAGTACGTCTGCGGGGCCGGTCACGATGTCGTCTGCATTTGCATCGATCCCTGATCTCCCAGTGCTCACGTACACCAGACCTGGGGCTGTCTGGGTTGACCGCGTAAAGAGTTCATTCAGATACCTCGGCTTACTTGACTTCATCCAGCGAGACGTCCCCAGACCGGAAACCTCGACCTGGGACTCCAAAGAAGTGGCAGACTGGAACTCGCGTCGACTACGCGCCATCGTCCTGCTGAAGCACGCGGTGAACGACGAAATCCTCGAGGATGTCTTGCACCTTCATGGCAGGAAGGAGACCTTGCCAGGCGAGCCGGAGCTCGTCCAGTCCGCACCGGCTGCGGAAGACCCGTACCATCTTTTCACCACGATCACATTACTCCGCCGAATCATCTCGGCATCACCCACGGACTTGAGTTGGTTGGACAGGATTGAAAGCGCCGACTTTGACGGGATTGAGGGCTTCACCTCCCTGGTGTTGTGCATCGATAAGCGTCATGGCACGTTGCACGGCACGTCGGCGGATCATTACGACGCGATGTTGCCGAAGCTGCAGGAGACCATGGCCAGGCTGTTTCCGGATCTGAAGAGCACGTTTGCGGTAGAGACTGCTGGCGGGCTGCCCAGAAAGCGGTGGCAGCTATCAATCTGGATGGCCAAGGTTGTCAAAAGGCGGCAGATAGGCGGAGACTCATGAAGGGATGATGTTTTGCGGCTTGGCATGTTGTTGGATCTCGGTCAGCTTTGAGCCTCTGCGCAGGCACGCACAAGTTGGCCGCTGAGTGCGGTGATGTTCAAAATCAAAGCTGGTTTAAAAACCATGTTGGATGCGTAATTGGTCTTGTCATTCCGTACATTATCGCCGTCGTTGTATAAAGACGTTGCTATAAACGATTTTCTCCTCCGATTTGGCGGTTCACCATCAAATCATGTGCGGAGACATCAATGAACACCACCCCGGGTGCATATCGTCTCCTGTGCCGCACGCACATCTCGTTTGTCGTGCCATGCAGCACCTTTGTACAGCAACTTCCACGGCTTCCGCGAAGTTCTTGGCTGTGGTTTTTCAACTCGCAGTCCCTTGTGACTTGACGTGCATCGTTATGCCACGGTGTGGTTTCGACTGAACCGAAGAGGCTGTGCCAAAATCACAAGTGAATACCGTCACTTGGAGATTCTCGACTCTGGCGTTTCTCTGCTATATGAAGGTAAGTCGATGCTCGTGACCTCGCTCACCGGGTGTTGCGGCGATTCTGACAAGGTGACGAAGTGCCTTGCAGCCTCGTGCATGTAGTTCAAATATCGTGCTTTCCCGTCCGCTCGCCTCAATCTCATCCAGCGGGCGGCTTTGACTTCTGTTGCCGCAACATCAGGACATCTGCCAACAGGAACTTCTGCTCTTCGATCTCATTTCCTTGCGGTGGAGCCTGCCGCCTCAACGGTGCCTGCTCCGGTGCGGGCAACTCCTGTTCGTGTCCCCAGCCATGGACGTCTCTTGCGGGTAGCTCGGCCTGGGGTTCAGGTCTCGGATCGGGAAGGATAGCGGGTAGGGCGACGACGGGACAGGAACTTTTGTCGTCCCCGCTGGTCAAAGACTCGACCTGTCGCGACACTGCGTGAAAACCCTGGTCTCCCTGGACACTCGACTCGGATAACGGCGAGTGCGCGTCGTAATCTGGAGGGGACCACGGATGACGTGTGGCATTGGACCAAGCGTGGGATTCGGCGGTAGTAACCGGAGGCGGGGGAGGGGGTATCATGTGGACGGGTTCGGAGGGTGGCAGCCTATCTCGGGAGGGCGGAAGGGAGGGGGTAGTAGAAGAAGCCGGCGGGGGAGGAGGGACAGGGGCGTAATACGCATTGTAGCTTCCAGAGGGCTCGTCAACCGGCGGTAGTGTAAAATGGGTGGGAGCCTGGTAGTAGACAGGCGAAGGTGTGATGGAGGAGCTCGAGTTTCCATGATAGTATGGATCGTAGGCCCCGGTGGGCTTGCTGAATCGCTTCTCGAAACGGCCTCCGTCGACGAGATTCACGATGTCTCCGTCCACGAAGTTGACCATATCCTTGGCCATCTCACGTTTTTGTCGCCGTCGCCACCATATCCACAAGCCTAGTGAGAAGAGAGAGACGACGCCAAAGGCGGAGGCGATGGCAATTCCGACCTTGGCGCCGGAGCTAACGCCAGGGGGGCTGGGTTCTGTTTGTCTGATCTGGTTTGCCATCTTCGCAGTTCTTGAGGAGGGAAAGAGGAAAGAGAAGGCGAGCCGCGGGGGGGGGGGGGAAAGAAGGTCGCAGTGATGTATCGTCGGCAGATCACTTGAGGATTCGTGGGAACAGAAACGACAGCAACCTGGCTAACACCAGACAAGAGTCGTCTACCAGCCCCAGCGGGTAGGCACAGTGCTCACTGTTGCCACCTGCGTCGGCGTCGAGTGCCGGCGATGTCCAGCGCAGCAAGCGACGTTGGTGTTGATTGCTGATAGGAATGTGTTTGCTTCGTGGGAGGGATCGGCGGTCGGCGATCTTCGTACTGATGGGATAGCCGTGTCGTGGTCAGCTGGGGGCCATGGGCCAAGGTGAGGAGGGTGAGGTGTCAAAGAGGAGAGGCACTGATGGTTAAGCCTGACATACGACGATGCAGATGTAGTTTCCCGTTACCACTGATGTGCAGCAAAGGGGACTCGAAGTACAGTCGAGGGCATCGGCCATTGACATAATCAAGACAGGCTGGATGTCGGACTGGTCGCCAGTCGGATCGAGGGACGCCAGGGCCGGTGGGTCTTGCACGGTCGCAAATGAAGGAAGCTCAAAAGGGCCCGCTACAAGGAAGGCTGAAAACGGGGGGACAGAATGCCAGTACAGTCACTGGCCTGGGGGAGGGAGCAAGGCAAAGCCACAAGCGATCGTTGGTTAGCTGATCGCTGGGACGAGGTGGGGATCGAGGACGAGGGCGACGTGTAGAATCGATGTGTAGAATCGATGTGCTCACTTATCCCGGAGGCGCGCCGGTTTCATTCGAGACAATGGTTGGATGAGAAGAGAGAAGAGAGAATTCAACCAGGCTGTAAGCAGCCGTGGAGGTGGAAGCAGCCGTGGAGGTGTAGGCAGGTGGAGGTGGAGGTGGAGGTGGAGGGATTGTCAGGCCGGGGCTGGGGCGAAGGAAAAAGGAAGAGAGGAAAGCGAACCCGGATTGCCGGGCCACGGAAACGGGACATCCCTCGAGCACAGACCATCTGACCACCTGGACCACCTGCAGCTGTCTGACTGCCCAGCTGTGAAGGAGCCGGGCAGGTGCATGTGGGCTGAAGGGAGCCCCTTCGCTGAGCCCCTGGTGAGATGCAACGCTAAACCCGGAAGAGCACCTGCTGGCACCGCACCACCGCACCTGCAGCCCTCCACTGCACTGTGCTATTTCCGTCCGTACCTACCTACCTAGTCAAAAGCCTCGGAATCAGCCTGAGCTTCGTGTGACATCACACAAGTCCATCCTTCCAGCGTGGAGAATCCCTTCGAATATGG
This sequence comes from Juglanconis oblonga, assembly GCA_003012965.1. Lineage (NCBI taxonomy): Eukaryota > Fungi > Ascomycota > Sordariomycetes > Diaporthales > Juglanconidaceae > Juglanconis > Juglanconis oblonga. The sequence goes on along the minus strand of MUZH01003821.1, from coordinate 3,917 downwards.
ATGCTCCGAGATCCGAGACATCTTTGCCTGCGTACACCGTGGTATCTGGCCCATTCCCGACCGCGGACGATTATGCTGCTTCCCCGAACTCGAAATTCATGGCATCCCAGCCTTTGTCCGGTTCCTGCCGCTCCTCTTGCAAAGCTTGGTGGCGGCTGCTTGACCAATCATATCAGACAACGTCCCGAGCTAGCCGCGCTAGATCAACGTCCACCTCGGGACTGCGAATGCCACGAATCCTCCCTGCTTGCACATGCCTGCCATATCCCGTCGCCCTTGAGGTCCAAGAGCCGGGAGTCAATACACCGGCTCGGTCAATCCATGCGGACCGCTGACGATATTGTTGCGAACCTCACCCAGATAACCGACGCCCTAGGACGTGCCACGGTGCAACAGGATCAGGAAACTGTCCGAGGTGGCTATCCACAACTGAAAATAGAATCAGTGGAGATTTCAATTGCTGACTCTGAAATGTCTTTCATTGTCAAATACCCAGCCTGAAGAAGATGAGCAAGACGAAGACAGCAAGGACCTCAGGAAGACTGGCTACCCTGATACAAAATCTACATCAGCATTCCAAGGTTTGCATCACCCAGCCCCAGCTCCAAGGCTTGGACCATGCCCTTGAAGGTGATGGCTGGGAGCTCACGCCTGAGAAACACAACAAGTCCGGGTCGATGGGACATATCTCCGATTACAACTTCATGCGAACTACCTAGTGAACACAGTCCATGGATGCATAGGTATCTAGGTCCAGGAATGTATAAGGTGGTTGACTATACGATATTTTTGTTAAGGATAATATAGGAACTTGTATCTCATCATAGCTGACTGACTAGGCATAAACTCAGGTGTACAGAAGAAAAGGCCCCACTCATTGCATGTGAGTTTCTCAACCGTCTCAACTACTGTCTTGATTGATTGTATTGATGGTAAGATTGTTGTCGTTATTTTTGAGGGCTGTCAGCCAGCCGCCCTCTTTTCAAGAGGAACAGCACTGGAAGACAAGCAACCATTATATTAGGCTATTTCTCAGTATCAGGCAGAATTCCTTCAAATGAATGATACCATGAGAAATTCATCAAGCCAACAGTCGGATTTGCTACCGCTTGCAGCCTATTGCCCTGCTGGACAAACACTCTGTCAGACAGTTGTCGTTGATTGTGACATCGCGAGCCACGCCTGCGATGCTATGTCCGATACAACCATTCAGAATATCCTCAGCAGCATTGAACAGATTGCCTTCTTCAACAGATCCGATGGCCGTGGACCAGCTCACGCAGCATTGGTCGCCGCTCTGGGACAGGCAGATGGCACGAGGCGAGTCCGCAAGGATGACAGTGCTGTACTGCATCACGGCAAGCAGGTTGTAGCAGGTATTAATGTTGGCTTGATGGGATCCGGAGCAGGTCACTATATTACTGCCGCAACGTTTGTCAAACTTGGACACTTCTGTGGTCCTTTCGGTGATATCGGCATCTTGGTAGACAATCAGAACTCCGTTGTCCGTATCAAATTGCTGCACAGCAACAAGGCCGCTTGTGTCTTCGGTTGTGTGGTCTGGTCCAGGAACAGCAGTGACTTGGGCGGTTGTCACAAGAGCAGCAATAATGCCGGACTTGAGAAGCATATCGATGGTAGTCTGGCTCATAAAATCAATGGAAGTCAGCAATTGGAACACTGCGTTTGATGTGTTACACCTAGTAGACCCTTGCAACTCACAAGTTCGTGAACAGTTAAAGCTGTCTACAGAGCCTCAGGATTCAGTCGCATGTGAATAGAAACTTGAAGAGCTGGACTCTCAACAATAGGGTATTCTTGTCCTTTTATATTGAATTGTGCTCCTGGGAATACTTCAAGATACCAGTCTCGTGACTGTTGCCCCCCTGCATGCTTTGTGGAACCTGAGCTCTAACATGTGAAACCATGAGCTTAGCCCTTACATCAGGCCCGCTATAAGAGATACAGCCCTACCTCTCTCCCACTTCATTTCAAGCCACTGAACCCATGTCCTCACTTGGATTCTTTGCTTCTTTAGTGTAAAGGGACAGGATACCTAGCAAGGGCATCGTATAGTGTGGTTCTTCTTCTTCTTCTTTTTTGTTTCTTTTTCTATAAGGACAAGCTTCCAGATATCCCAGCCACATTACCTATGTGGCAGCTGTTTGAACAAGACTGAGCGGACATGAAATAGGCTACTAGGCTGTGTTTGAAAAATGTAGATATAACTCAGTGAAGTAAGCGAGTCTTAGCTGAAAGACTTTAACAATATGCGCTTGCAAAATGCATATATGTCAGCTATCCTAGGCTATAAAATCTTCTATAAGACTGGAGCATGATTTCAAATACATTTTAAGCAGGGATGCTGTGGAAAGTGCAGATAATAAGTTGCCACCTTACTTCATGGTCTTAGACATAAGACATTAGCAATGTATCATATTCATTGAGATTTGAGACTTAAGCACAAGGAGGACCATTTTTCTTTCTGTATCGCAGAGATAATAGACCCTAGAACTATGACTTTCATATAAGAGACAAAGGCTTCATCAGTCTTAGCATTATTCTATAAACAACCTCTACTCTGAAATTATATTTAATTTATATCTATATTATTTTATTTGCTTTAGCATTATATGTTTATTATTTTACCAGCTTTTTAATATCTTATTTCGTCTTCTTAGCTTCATCTTTATATAAATAAAGTCGATAACTTCCCTTTATATAATAATCGCATCCTTCTAGATTAGTAGTGCTACTCTATTATTTTCTTTCTTAAGGAACGCTTTTTTAATTTTTCTTTTAACTTTAATTTAACTTATAAAATACTTATTTTATTTTATTATTACTATTATTATAAACTTGCTCGTTAATATATTAAAATTCTATAATCGCTATAGAGTCTCTTTATAGTTAATCTTAAAAAGCTTTATAATTACGTTATAAAGTTCGTCTATATACTTAAGAGAGAGGATATTAAGAGTATTAAGTAATAAACTTATTATAGCTATTAAAAATAGCTATAATATAATGACACTAAGTTGCACGTTAATGCTATTATTATTAGAACAAATTTAGTTCGTAAGAATCGGCCTATCGGTCTATTAGTTATTCGCTTAGTTAGGCACTAGAAGGGCTACTTAAGCAGGGCCTTTAAGGGCCTAATAAAGAAGGATCTTAGTCTCCTTCCTTCTAAGTACAACNNTACGTACCTTTTGTAGCGCAGTGGTTAAGGTAGCTGACTCACGTCAGCTGAAGGCCGCAGACAAGCTAGCCAGTCTGGAGCCCTGTGGGCCAGCCCTTCACAATAATCTATTTGTTTCACTAGCTAGACGAACGCCCCGTATGCGTAAAGTTATTCTAATAATTATACTATTAAGCTAAATATAGAACGTTAAATCGTTTTTTTAACGATTATACGAATATAAATAACGTGGGTGTACAGTAAGTCGTGCACGATAGTAAGTCGTGCACTTTTCCTATTATCTACAGCTTTAATTAATCAGAATTCCATAACAATACCTGAAATCAATTAAAACTACTCAGAAAAGTTATTACTATCCATCTCCTCAGCCTCTAGACAAGTTCGTATATTATATCTACCCTAGTAATAAATACTATAAAGCCGATTATTAGTCCGCCTCCGTTTTAATAGACTACTATTTTCACCTTTATCTCCTAATTGCTTATCTACTACGCCTTTCTTTATTAGAATCCTTTTACTCTTAGATACGGAAATACTTCCTCTATCTTATAATCTAGTTTTTTTAGCCCTACGCCGCTTTCCGAGGGCGATATTAGCCTCCTAAAGCTTATATACCTTAGCCTCTATTAGAGTTAAGCAATATATAATCTTATATAAACCCTTTAAAAACTAGTTTACTATATTAAAAATCGAAGATAGGGAGCTTTCTTAATAC
>MUZH01003820.1:0-25410 GCA_003012965.1 Juglanconis oblonga | reverse complement strand
GAATAATAAGCGCTTATATAAATTTTTAAATAATAAATCTTTAGTTGTAGTAGTTGTAGTACTACTACAAAATACATAAAATTACACTACTACACTACAAATACACTACAAGGGTGCAAAATACATGTAGTAGTACTAAATACTACATATTTAACTAACTACTAACTACTACATAATACATTTAGAACTCTGGGTACGCACAGCATCGACGGCGCTGCCTCCGTTGATGAAGACGTCGTCATCGTAGAGCGGAGCCCATTCAGCATCTGGTATTACTCGGTAGTAAGTTCCATCGATCTGGGAAGGGATCTCTCCTCGGACCATGCAATTGTAGAGTTCGGCCTCGAACCTGCGTTGACATCAGCCGAGTTGCCCTTGCGACAGTATTGCTCTTCTGGAGACGAACCTGCAGGGCGCCTCCGGTCCCATGAAGAAAAGGTTCTTCAGATATCGAGTCTCTTCTTGATATTCCATCTTGGCGGCACATTGCGCAAGGGCCGCCATCGCTTTGGGGGAGGAGGAGTGGTGGACTCACCCATTTTCCCGTCTTCACCTTCACTTCAATACTCAATGGGTGTCTGAAAGAGTGACTAGAACTGGTGTTTAACGTGTCAGACTCCTTGGTCCCTTTGCCAGCTCGTGGGGAAACCTAGCGAGATGTACGAGGAGGACACTGGCCCTACCCGCAGACGGAAGAGACCTCACACATGAATACCTTCTCTCTCGGTCAACCCGACCGGAATAACGTTATAATAAGCGCTCGCTTACTATGCAGATGTGCTTCGACATGGCTGCACTCGATTTTTCTGAGAAGGAGCACTGAGTATGCGGGCAGGCCAAGCTCAGTGAGGCTGGCATCCGCCGAAAGCTGGAGACTGGAAATATGAAGAGCCACTCAATGTCGGGCGGCCGCCTCTGTCTCTTCTGCCCGGGCCATTCAGGATGGATCCTACATATATATCCCAGTCTCCTGATACCTGACGAACTGGCAAGGAATAAGATTAGGTATTGTCCCTACCTCGGGATGTTCTGATGCTATTAAACTCTATGCCTGATGCTCGCCTGACGCATCGTAATAAAGATCCCTTTGCGACCTATTGGAATGACCTTCCTGGTATGTTCCCAATTATCCCGATTTCCCCCAACTCCACAAGCCGGTTCATAATTAAAATCCGTTGGCACACTGGCAAACATGAAATATTTGCCCCTGCAATTTCTACCTGCCCTCGGACGACATCAAACAAAACTACCGCCCCATGGAAATCAGAACGCATTGTAGCCTTGGGGCCTCCCCTGGTAGTACACTGGCTCAGGTTCGGAGACTTGACTGTGTGCGTATAATGCCTCTTTGTCGTCGTCCAGCGGAATCGCGCTTGGGCCCTGGAACAACTTGTTCTGCACCTTGTCCTTCATGGCATCCCTCCGGCGGGCCACCCAAGTCTTGATGCCGCCGTAAACTCCAGAGACCAACCAAAGCAAAACATTGACCAGGTCCAGCCACGCAGCTGCCTTCTCGACTGATGTACTGCTGCCTTTATACGAGTCGCTGCTGCTGCGATTGTGGAAGATCTCCATGAAAATCCCAAACACGATGATCCAGAGAAAGCAGAGGCCCAGATCCCAACCGAACAGGTAGTGGACCTTGAACTTTTTCGAGACTGCCCCGAACGGCGCGGTGAAGGCCAGAATGAGGGCCGAGATGCAGGCGATGACAGCAACGATCATCCCGAACCACCAGACAGCGGATGCGTCGGCCGCATTCTTCTGCCCGTCACCGACGCGCTCGCCGTAGATTCCGACAATGATGATGCCGAAGAGGAACTGCAAGCCGCGGACGACAAGTCGAGGGATGTTCTCCCACACGCGAAGCGGCGCGGTCACGGCCTTTGTACCCAGCTCATAGCCCACGTCCGTTGCGTCTTTTGCGTGGGCTTGGTAATTGGTGCCGTTCTTATCATATGCGCTTTTGATCTCCCCCCGATGCTGGAAAGCGAACTTGAAGAGTTTACTGACGGACGACATGGTTGTTGAGGGATTTTTCGAGTGTTGACGCGTTCACAAAAGCTGTGCCTGCAGCAGATTATGAAGCCAATACGTAGTTGTAGGTGTGCTGAACGGAAATGACACAGATGTGTGTGAGAAAAGAATGTCGAAGTTTATCAAAATGCGGGAGGTGAAGAATACCGGATAGCTAGAAAACGAAAGGAAACGCTGCTCTACTCAGGGTCGTTGCTGCTTGGACCGCCCGGACTTACATGATTTATGAATGAGACAGTTTCCTTCTGCCAACAATGATCTCTGTCCAGTGCATATGTTGAAACAAAGGACAGCCCTGAAAGGAATTTGGACCACCAGTTGGTTGGACATTCGACGTCGACGAGGACAGTGGCGTTTTCACCTCGGGCGCTTGAGAACCACGCATGTGGCCGACAAAACAGGACAGTGTTGGTTGATTGGGGCCCGCAGCCGACGGGTTTCATGGAGGCCCGGCTGCTGGACGACCCGGACAAAATGAGTGGCCCACGCTGGCCGTCCAGACGCATCCGTACTGAGGGGCTCCGTCGGCGCCAACAGGCCCCCTTGCAGTCGAGGCCCACATAATTACGGCGTGCCATTTGCTAGAATCGTCTCTAGTCAAGGCCTAAAAGTAGAAAATGTTCGTATCAGTCGAAGCCTCTAATTGACCAGAACAATCGCAATCACGGCCTCTTACTGGCTGCATTTCCTGACACACGGTCACATACGCCCTGCTCAGCGGAGAAGTGTCCGATGAAGTTATTCCCGACTCCGTGGAAACGGCAGTGAAGGAGGGGGTAGGGCCGTACTTTCACGGCCGATTGAGAGGGGGAGGGACTTGGGCCCCCTGGAACGTCCCTCTGCTTGGAACTTTGATCGTGGATTTGTACTTCCTAATGGCTCTGTGTGGGTACATCGTACGCTTCCACACCCCGTTTCGTACGTGGCCTCCTAGGGTCTGTTACCTAAGAATTGGCAGCTTGGTGTGTCTTTGAACCCGACATGTACTGTGAAGACTTTCGCCGGATGAGAGGCCTTTTTGAGCAATTAACCTTTGCAGACTTTCGGTCCATACCATGCCGAGTAGAAATACGTTAGCAAATGTCGACACTCACAGTCGCGACAGCTATGATGTCCCTCCTCTTGCTTAAGTATATTCCACATACGACTGCATACTACTGACGACTTTAATGGCTCGTAGGCTCCCACTGAGTTCATACCTGGTCGAGCATACTGGAGGCCGAAAATATAACGCAGCCGGTGGTAAGTTCGAGCCGACATGGTCGCTGGTGGATGTTGGCTTTCCCCGGATGAAGAGCATCGTGTCTAAAATAGCCGCGCACATAACTAAAGGCTGCATGATATGCACCAGCCCATGTAGAGCGAAGCGCCCAATTCACTCTCGACGTTTCCCCGCCAGTGAAGTGACCGATGTTCACAATACTTTCAGCCGGGCGGCGTGTTCGAAGGGTAAGTGCAATTCATAAGACCAATCACATTCGAAAACAGCGTTTCTTGGCCGTTAGCCATGGACAAAGCGAGCTCGACGATATCGATGCCGCCCCGTACGCAGATCCTGTTGTTCCAATGTTTTGAATCAGCGACAGCCGACTAGTTTTCTTTTCCCCGAATTCTACCTAGGCAAGCGGCGTCGGCACAACCCGGTGGCTTTTCCAGGCTTCGGAGGAGTCTCGACACTTTGCCCTGGCTAACGCCCCATAATCTTCTTCTCCAGAGCCCTCAGCGGTATATACAACAACACACCCGCAGCAAATGCTAGTTCAAGCCCGATATCACCTGTGGTCTCCGCGATAGGACCAACGTACCATATCTGTGCCATCCCCGGAATAATGAGCCCATAGCTCAAAACAGCAGCACCAATCGCGGCAATACCCGACGGCAACCTTGATGCCATGTTCCAGGAACCGTGGTTATAAGACTCGCAGTCTCCCCTACGGAACACAAGATGCTCTGTGACAACAATGGCAATGAACGAAGCCGACCAGTATCCAATAAGAGCGACGAAATTCTCGAGGTTAACAAAGAACGAGACTGCTGCGCGAGCGCTGACTGGGATGACGACAGCCGTTATGATGATAGCGAAAATGGAGCGCGGGACCCGGATCAACCATGGCGCCATCATTTGGAAGTTCAGCGTGATCGAGTACGTCGTGGCCGCCATGTTTCCAAGCAGGGTAAAAGCGAGCACAACAGTGGCAAATTTTCCGAATCCCCCTGCCGGCGAGAGTATGGCGTCAAAGACACCACCAACGCCGGTAGCATCGTATGCTTCGCTCCACGATTCGACTCGAGGGACAGCACCACCTATAGCAGCTCCGAGCGTCATCAGGAGAATTGTAGGAATGGAGATACCGAGATAGCTGTACAGGCCGATTTTCCATCTTGGAGGAGTCCGTTAGCACTTCCAAGGTTACGGCGCTAGAACACAAAAGCATCCAAAGGACTCACGAGGGTGCCTTTGGACTGATATACGTCGTGAAGTCCGAGGCCAGAGGAGCCCACGGAAGTATGTAAGATGCAACAATCCCAAAAAACGAGATAACTGATGAAGCGCTGGCTGGCTCCTCCATGGCTGACTGCTCCTTAAGGTGCTTGCCTCCGCACCCAGTTGCGATGATCATGGCAACTAAACCGGGAAGCCAGGCATATCGTTCGTACGCATGCAGGACGTTAAACCCAAAGAACGATATCAATAGGGCCAGGATGGCAATAATGGCGATGCCCACATCTGCACTCATCTTACCGCCAGATACTGCCGAGAGGGTCTGACCACCGACAACACATATGATGACGCAGAACCCAGTCAATGTAGCCAAGTTTAACAGCACCGGAATCACCACAACATAACGGCTTTGCTGTGTTAACTCGGAAGGGCTCGTTGGGCAAAACATGGACCACTTACCCGAAACTGAATCTTGCCTGTATCATCTGCCGCATACCTGTCCGTGGGCCCAATGTCGACAAGAAAGCAGGCGCGGCAGTGCACAAGAGCGTAGCAAAGAGAATGACGAGAGACGAATCTCTCAAACTCAGCGCATAACCAAGGGGCCCAAGGATGCCGAAGGTGATACTAAGTAAGCGGTTAGTGTACTCAGTTGTTTTAGAAAGCAAACGTGCAGGGACACTCACGGAAGCAGGCTGAAGCTGCAGCAAAACCAGATGGAGAAGACATTGGAGTATCGCGTGACTATCCTTTCGTCGAGCGGAACCGGCGACACACCGCGGACCTCAAGACCGGAACCAAGAGCCTGGACTCTGTAGAGCAAGCCCCTGAAGCCGGAAAGAAGGCGGCTCTCCGCCACCTCGATGTCCACACCGACATTAGCTGCGTTGTGGCATTCAGCGTTTTTTTCGACGTCAATTACTGGCTTGACTTTCTGACTGCTTGTGGCGCTCTCCACACTCGTTGAGTCCATTTTCGAGGATGTACGATGAATTTGCCAGCTGGGTTGAATCCGTCCATCATTACCTAGGTATGTGGGACAGGACGAGGGAGTACGTGCTCTTTATCTCGACTGCGTGAATACATAGCTCAACCAGCCGCCGTTGACGGGGCAAAACGATTCTCACCCAGAGATACTACGAACATATCTGATTACGACGTACCCCTTTCCCGCAGCAATCTTCAGGCCGGAATATGTTTCTAGAGCAGCAAGGCAAGATCCATTTCTTCCATGGTCGCAGATAAACCAGAACCGGGGCATTCAAGAAGCCAGATATGGGGTCCTCCTTTCGCATGTTGCGGACGTCTGCAGCATAGCCAGTTGATAGATCACGCTGATAGCTTGGTTTGTAAGCCTCCTGTGGCCAGGGTCTGAGTCAAAGGATTGCGCCGAGCCTGTCGATAAAGGCAGGCTGAAGATTCATCTAGCAGCTGGAAGCGGCGCGTTTGTTTCAGCTGAAGGATGCCCAAACTGCCGGCTCGACGGATTCGAGAAGCGGCAGGGCCCTGCCGATCTCGAGGCACTTATCACGGCTGTAGCCGAAGTGCGTTCATGTTATCGTGAGTGCGTGGAGACAGTCCTGCACTGGAGGTGTGGCACACCCCTCGCGCATACCTGGTCGCGGAACGTCCGGCTCCGCGAAGTTTCTGCCGACGGAGCCGCTGCGAAATGCAGAGAGGGAGTGGATGAGGCCGTGCAAGCACGGCCTAGGGACAGGCTTGGGCTCCCCTTTCAACCGTTCATCGACGCACCGTGAATTTATGCTTGCTAACAAATGGTTCTGCAAAAGCAAACACGCACATACAAAAAATGGTTCTTGCCTGGGGGTAGAGGATCGGAAGACTATTCATATGGCAGTGCTGTTGCTCTTCAAGTGTTTTCCATGCCTGGCCTTGTCTTTGCGCTGAATTCAGGTGTGAACTAGACTTTGAGGTTACAATTCTATCTGTCTATTTTCGGCTTTATATTTATAATATATATACTTATAAACAGGTCTTTTGGTGTCTCCAAGTTTTCTCTATTACTTGAAATTTAGCTTTATCCGCCTAGGCTGCTGTACAACATATGTTAGCTTCCTTTCTACTATATCCATAGTCTTATTTGCTACAATGTCAATTATATAATAAACTTTAATAATAAGTTTGAAGTAATTAGTCCTTAAGTAATAGCATAAATATTGAATAAATGCTATCTATGGGTGATCTTAATTATAGCTAAACTTGGGTAGGTTATAAGATAAACAAGTTGCAACTTAGCATTCTGACTTACTATCTGGTTAGGTATGCTAACCCTTATTACCAGAGCTCTAGGGCTGTTGCATATGTGAAACTCCGTCTACAAGAAAGCAGATATCGTCTGAATGAAGGTTACACTAAATAAGTCGTCTGCTTGCTTGCTGTAGCTTTGGTTGTGCCCGTCATCAATGGAATGACACTAGGCTTGGTTTCGGTTGGAGCTACTTGAAACCGGGGAAACCTGGCCTTGTTGATGCCATTTGTGTATATGAAGATGGGGATGGGGATAACAGTAGAGAAAACAAAGACGCATAGGTTGGACAAGGCCTAAACCCCATTGTAGAATCGTTCGCTTCTTTCCTCTGTTTTCCCAACAGCCTATAGACTCTGAAATTTGACATAATTCAAACCCACCCTGCCTTGAGATGCTCAATAGCTTCGTCTTCTGTTACAACGTCCGCATACTTGGCATTCAAATCAAATAGATTTGCATTATGAATCTCAGGGCTTCTGTCTCCGCAAGCAGGATCAACAACCTATTCATTTTCCAACAAATCAGTGTCCGCATTCCTTACTGCCTTAATGTTCGTAGTTCTTCAAGAAGAAGAAGCAAGTGAGGAACAGCTTACCATTGGCCTATATCCGTTCTGCATAGCATCCAACGTGGTCGCCCTCACACAACCACTTGTGCTCACCCCAGCAATCACCAGCGTGTCCACATTCAGGCACGCCAGCTCGGACGCCAGCGTCGTCCCAAAGAAACCGCTGGCGTACTTCTTCTGGACCAGCACCTCGCCGTCTGCGGGCCGCAGGCCGTCGTCCACCCAGTCGCCCAACCCGCGCGGGTCACCAGCCCGGAAGACGTCCAGCACCTTGGCCTTGGACCAGAAAAGCCCCGCGTCCCTCATGTGGGGGTCGTTGTACTCGACGGCCGTCCAGACCACGGGCACGCCGCTGGTCCGGGCCGCAGCGAGCAGCCTGCGCATCGAGTCGGGCGACGAAGCAGCCGCGGGGTTTGAGGATAGGTCGAGGGGGGACCCGGGCGTCCAGTAGGCCTTGCAGACGTCGATGAGGAGGAGGGCTGGCCGCGAGCCCCAGCCCATGCGAGTACAGAACCCGGAATGGGCGTATGAGTTTGATTGGGCGTGCTGCTGAATAGAGGTCGGGACGCTCATCTTGTAGTGGACTATGGCCAGGCGCAGTAGGTGCAAAAGAAGCTGATGAACCTTAAGATACGGGGGCGGGGGTGGGGCAAGGTCACCTAACAGGCCAGTATGTGCTAAGGAAAATATGTTGTCTTTAGCAGATGTACGAAAAAAGATTAGAATTCAATCCTTGATTGCGTTATGTAGTACGATGTCCCAGTTTTCTTTTTCTTTGTTTTCTTCTTGTAACGCAGCTACCTATACCTATGATGTATTATCGATTGCCGCCCGGCATATCTTATGACTTAGGTTGAGAGTGAGACCGGCAACCTTGTCCTCCACGCTTGACACCCCCCCCCCTTTTTGTCGACCTCTTTTTGTCTATATTTGTTTTTAGGGATCCCATGACACCAACCGTAATCTGCAGATGCGTGACTTCTGGTCAGTCTTCCCAAAATGGCATCTCAGCGCCCGGTTCATCAGCCTCTCCACCCATTAGTGCGACCTCATCTAGACCCGGAATATGTCGCCTTCCATGAAAAGTACATGCAGTACATCGTCCCCGACGACCGGAAGACCTGGGACGGCTCAGCACGCACTAACGAGTCGCTCCCGGACGGCGGATCGGCACTGACTAGGGTGGGCAAGACGCAGGACTTCAAGCTGCCGCCATTCACAATCCGCGCCTTCACCCCGGAGGGCGACCATGACGGTAACGGCTGGCCCGTTTTCCTGTGGTTCCACGGTGGCGGATGGGCGATCGGCGGGATCGGGAGCGGGAGCGATTTCCTCACGCTTCTGTGCCAGAGTAAGTACTATAACGATTGCCCCAACCGGCCTTCAGTTTGAGAGGCAACTTTCGAGACGTTCCATGCAAGAGGGCCGAAAGCTGACCTTGGACCGCCCCGCGGCGGCGCTCAAGGAGCAAGATGCGTGGTGTGCACAGTGGACTACCGCCTGGCGCCCGAGGACCCGTACCCGGCCGCGGTCGAGGATGCAATGGCGGCGTTGAGGTGGCTGCTCGGCGCCGGCAGGGTCGAGCTCAGCCTGGACGCGGCCCGGGTCGCTGTCGGTGGCACGTCCTCGGGCGCCAACCTTGCCAGCGTGCTGGCGCTGAAGGCGGCCGAGGCTGGGATCGGGATAGTGCTCCAGCTGCTGGTGGTGCCCGTACGTAACTTTGCGAGCATATTGCTGCCCTTTCTGTCCACGTTTGGAGTCCGAAGATATGAGTTTGGCCGAGGAGTATAAGTTCAGGGGCTCATTTTACATGTCTTCGGACATCTTCCCACTAATCCTTTAGGTATTTACTGACTCTCAGATGTCTAGGTAGTTGACAACACGGCCACCATCGAGGGCATATGGGAGAGAAACAGGCACGCTCCCTGGCTGACCCCTACGCGAATGATTTGGTATCGACGAATGTATATGCCGAACGAGAAGGACTGGAGCAATTGGGATGCCTCGCCGAACCTGGCGCCGAAGGCACTCTTGGCCAAGATGCCACCTACGTGGATGGCCATCTCGGAACAAGATCTGTTAGCACCTGAGGCTCTGGCTTTTGCTGATCAGCTTAGGGAGCTTGGTGTTCCAGTTGAGACAATGGTGATTGAAGGTAGTACGCACTCGATATTAGCTCTGAACGGTAAGAAATAGGGCATCTCTGTCATCCTCAGTTGAAGCAAGCTAGGTACTAACTGTTTGGTTCACAGGGTATGTCTGTGATAATTGTTCAATGTTCAACATGGAAAAAGTACTAATTAGCTATAGTGTTCTGAGTAAAGGAAAGATATTAATGGACAGTGCTGCGGAGGTGCTGAGAAAGGCGCTACAGTCTAGCTGAAAACCCTGCCTAAATAAGGATTATTGAGCAAGGCTCATTAGACTCATCTCCTAGGTCTGCCCATCAAGAAGCCCATGGACTGTACTGCATATCTCCCTGCAAAAATGCTGTAATTTCCGCATCAAACCATTCGTTGGGAAACGCATTCACGTCCGATACCTGCGCCTCCGCGACCGCAACCTCCCTGAGCTCTTCACCGCGATGATCCTGCATCGCCGTGGCGGCCCTTCCGCGCGTAGCAGCCATTCTCGAGGCAGCTAGAGCGTCATCCTCGGGCCCCCGGACACCACACCTATCACATACAGCCTCCTCCCGGCCGCCGCGCGGCAGTAGTCCAGCCTCTTCCTCCGGCCCGCGTTCCTCCGGCCCCCTCGCTGTTGGTGACGCCGCAGCCGAGGCTGCCTGAGCCTGCCTGAGCCCTTGCTGCCAGCGGACGGCGGCGGGCCAGGCGTGCTGTAGCTCTGTCAGGACCTGGAGGCTACGCCGGGCTATGGGCGCGGCGTCGGGGGCGCGGTCCGGGCACAGTTGCGGGTAGCGCCACAGGTAGGAGGCGAGGGAGCCGCAGACGTAGACACAGAAGACAAGAATGGCGGGGAAGCCCTCGTCGGGCGCGCGGGCGGAGAAGTAAGCGTCGATCTGCTCGTGCAGCTCGGCGACGTTGGCGAAGAGGGAGTGGGACACGGAACGCCAGAAGTGCTGGGGAACGAGGGGAGAGGGGGAGGCGACGACGGTGCCGGCTGTGGTGGAGCTCGAGGCCGAGATGATGTCCTCGAGGTAGATGCGGCGGGTCACGATGTTGCTCAAGCGAAGGACCATGACAACGGAGAGGTAGGCGAGGTGCATGGATTCGGCCTTCCAGCCTCGTAGATTCCACGCGGACCACTTGTGTCGTGCCGGCATGCTATCTTCCCACTGCTGTAGGGTCTGAGTCAGGACGTGAAACTCGCTATCGTCGTCCCAAGGCGCTGGCGAGCTTCCCAGCTTCTGGTCCGGGCGACAGGCCGTCCGTGCAATGTGGCCCCAGAGATTGTGAGTCTGAACGAGCGTGGCAAAAAGGGACCGGCTGGGTGAGAACACGAGGCTTGGGTCTGCCATTGCAGGCGGCGTCCCCGGCAGGGCTGCACGCACCGACGGGATGACTCCAAACGCAAAGTCGGACTCATTGCATGGAAGGTATGTAGTGATCTCCTCGGGCGAGAATGGGGTGGGGGTGTTATGGCCCGAGTGAAGGTTCTCCTGGCTTTGGATCATCCAGAAGGTGCGCCGCGTCGACTCAGATTGCACGACTTCATCCGCAGACGCGTCTGGGGGAAGCTGATATGTCTCCTCGCGGTGCAGTTTCAGGATAGCAGCCATGCGCACGGCGACGGCCATATGTATCGAGCTCCTGTCCTTATCGCCATTGCCCCATTCGGCTATTGCGAGAAGGAAGAAGGCTTGAATCCTCTCCAGAGACGGCTTGTACATTTCCGTGGGCACTATACGCGATGCCAGGGCCATGAAGAACTCGGTCGCTTTGGATGGACTGCCATAGCGCCGGACCAGGGCCGGGGTGAATCGAGCAGAGATGCCCAGAATGCACACGAGGAGAAACTTGCTCACGGAATTCTCCCAATGGTCTCCGGATACACTCTCCATGAACATGGTCTTGGGGATGAAGCCGAGCTGGAAGTAGGACGTGATGAAGACCTTGCAACCTTGGACTATCTCGTGGTGAGGTGGGAGCCGGGTCTGGCCAGGAGATGATGCATCTTGCTGTTCGTCTTGAAGCATCGGTAAGTGGACAAAGCCAACCTCACTGGCACGGACTGGGTCCCGTCCTACGCCTGGCTTCGACAGTCTAGGCTGCTGGTTCCTTCTATTTGGCTGCTCACGGCCATCACCGGCACGGTGGATTGCTCGCTCACGCACACGAACCTGCGGGCTTGAGTCCAGAAGGCCCAGATTCGCGGTTTCTGCCGGGATTCCTTCCCTCATGCCATCCTCAGAGAGCGTATAGATAATTTCTCTGCCATGACGCTCCTCCGGCTTGAGATGGTTTTCAGGCCCGGGTCTTTGACGAGGGGCCACTCCTGGAGGCTCTTGCTCTGAGCGGCGCTTGCGACGAAATTCACGGTCCAGGTCCTTCTCCCCACGTTGAGGAAACGAGCACTCTGTTGCAATCTGTGGCCCTGCAGTACGGCACGACTGGCAAGGTGGCTGGGCCCCCTGATGGACGCACTTTGCCCTCAATCTTCGGCATCTCCGGCAAGCCACGGCTCCTCTGCTTTTGGGCTTGCCCGGCTGTGTGGGTTGGTGGTTGTCCATGTCGTGAGGACTGTATCTCGTTGCCGGTTCATCGACGCCGGTTACTTGAATGAATATTTTGCCACGCGGCTGGTGATGATACAATCTGTGATCACAGTCCACATCGTGTGATCGGACCGACGATTCCAAAGAAGTGGGCTGTAAGTTTCAGATTACCGTATAGAGATAGGTACCTGGTAAATACCCAACTTGCATTCGGTTGCCGGAAAAGCGGCAAGACGCGTCCGTCGTCCACAGACGTTGGCTTCTGCCTTTAATCGCTTCGCGGCTTAGACTGTTGCGGGTATAAGGACTTGACTGGCGGAAAGGCTTCGGAAGGCCCAGAAATTACTCAAAGCGTTTGTGTGTGTGGGCACGTTTGCCCTCGCTGAGCTATCCGTCAGGAAGCACAAAGTCACGATAGAAGTTCTAGCAAGGAAACATTCCAGAGGGGGGGCGGAGCCCTTCCGTCCCTACCTACGATTCGTTGTCGCCGAGATCAAGTTTACAGCGGAGGCGAACGTACCTATGCACTGCCTCAAACTCGCCAAAACTCATATACAACACTCAGCCCATGCTCTTTCAGTTAGACTAGATAAAATTCGAGAAAAACATGGCATATAGAATATAAAAAGAGGAAGATTCCTTCTATATGTTATCTTTCGTCTCAACATTGTGCTGCTGAACTGTACGACTTTGGACTTTAGTGTTCCTGGTCCCCATATAAATTTTAGGCATGATAGCGCTCCTGTCACAGCACTGACACAGATTTGAGATGAATGATATATACATATTAGTAGAACATCGCCGTACTGAAACCCAGGATTGTCATGGTGATATGTATAAGAAATATAGGCTTGGCCGAATAAACTATAAATTGTTCGAAGAGAAAGAGCAAGAGCTTTTGATAATACAGAGGTTCGGTGGGGAGTTGTCAGGCTTCATGCCGTTGTGATCGTGGAGCCATGACAAGCATACTTGACCCCATTCACCCCATTGACCTTCTTTCCCACTCCAGGCGTTACGTGCTCGTGAAGAGACGGCAGCCCGGCCGCGGCCAACTGCTCATTGACCTCATCGAGATGCTCCAAGAAGTGCGCCTGCAAATCATCCCACTGAGCGACGTCGGTGCAATGCAGCGACGCAGCCCCCTTGCCCTTCATGGCCCAGTCTGTCAGGAGAAGGGGCACTCCCATGTGAAACATCCAGGCGATAGTGTCCTCGCATATCCTCTCCGGCACGAGCTCTCGCGTAGTGGCATCCTTCCACGTGTCGTACGTCTCTCCGTGGGGCATAAAGCTCGCCTCGTAGCTCAGGCCTCCGGGCTCGAGCACGTGGCTGCTGCCGCCATACTTGCCGTAGATGAGGCCCATGACCTCTGTCGACATGTTTCGGTGGTAATAGGGAGGGCGGAAGGTATTCGAAGTGGGGATCCATTTCGGGGTGAAGACGAGGAAGTCTGAGATGGAAGTGCCAGGAACCTTTGATCTGGCAGTAAGCACGCAGTATATGGTGGGGTCGGCTTGGTCCTTGTCCACGTTCGCCATGTTCACGAACTTCTCGATGGCGTACTTGTAGGGCACGTAGTTGCCGTGCCACGCTACGACGTCGAACGGGCTATGCAACTGGTGGCAAACCTGCA
The DNA here is from genome assembly GCA_003012965.1 of Juglanconis oblonga. Lineage (NCBI taxonomy): Eukaryota > Fungi > Ascomycota > Sordariomycetes > Diaporthales > Juglanconidaceae > Juglanconis > Juglanconis oblonga. Next base: position 11,782 of record MUZH01003820.1, on the reverse strand, counting down.
AGGAGCCGGCCATCTTGTAGACTACCTCCCACGGGGTAGAATCGATGTCAAAGGATGCGACGGGAGATTCAAAGTCACGTGGCAACGCCATGCCATTGGAGCCGACCGGGCCAAGCTCAGGCAACTCGTAGTGGTTCCCAAAGATCTCCTGTATGTAACCGCGCGCCAGGCCGTCCGGTAGGGTCATCTTGAAGCGGATCCCCGCCTGGATGACCAGTAGCTCACCTGGTCGCACCATCATCCTCCCAAGCTCTGTCTGGACGTCCAGCCGGCCCTGCTGGGGAAGGATCAGAAAGTCGCCGTCATTATTACAGAAGGCCCGGTTCAACATCGGAGCGTTCGCAGAGTAGATGTGTACCGCAACGCCTTCCTTTAGTGCAGGGTCTCCTTGTCCCCCGATCGTCTTGATGCCGCTCACAAAGTCGACCGACTCGGATTCATCAGGGAGTGGGAATGCGTCCCATGCTTGTTGCGAGGCAATGTACTCGACTTTGGGGTTCAACGGTGAGAAGCACGATTCCAACTGCGGCAAGCAAAAGTCAGCCTCGGGCAGATGTGGATGGCTGAGGGCAACGCACGTCTGGGTTCAAGTTGCTCTTCACAATCTGGCGGTGGGCTACGGATGGCCTGATCCGGTACATCCAGCTAGTTCGGAACTCGGATCAGTAACATCCTGACTTGCACAGGGGCCCGGGGCCGGGCTGGGCACCATGCAGCGGGAGGCGTTGAGCACGGCGAGCGCATTCGTCACGATGCTGTTGTCGTCCTGGGTGTGGAGGTCTTTGGTGTGTGGCTCCAGGGGCGAGTTGGGTACGTTTCGTCCCACAGAGGGAGGGAGGAAGCGTGGTGGCGCGCCGGGGACGAGGGAGGCGCGTGTTGCGGACGACATGTTAAGGGGTTTCGTGCAGTCGATGGGGATGGCGGCGTAGGAGGTGCGTTTTTGTGAGCAATTCGCGAGGAGAGCACGCTCCTGGGCAGGTCCAGCGGTGGGCATAGGGGTATAGGGGGCGGTGGCGGAAGGGACAGCGCAGACATACACATGTTGAAGGGTTGCGCGGGGGGAGACAAAGCCGGAGCCGTTCAGTTGCTCGGAATACAGATCGAATTTGCACTTCTGGGGCGCATTGCGACCATTGGGGAGCACTCCCGGCCTGCGATGCAGTCAGTAACATGTCCCAGACTGCCCGTGACCCCGAGATGCCAAGTCCCATACGATCACAACTGCGACTGCGCCTGCGAAACTTACACGGCTTCTGAGGCAAACCGGTTCCCAAACCCCGTCTGATAGCGATAGGGATCGGTGGCAGTGGGAGAGGTGGAAAAGGACGACTGGGCCGTGGCACCAAGCATCATGAAGGAGGAGGACGAGAGGAGTGCCCGTGTGTGGCTCTGAGCCGCCGAGTGTGTTGAGGCGAAAGCCGAGGGGGAAAAAGAGCACCAATTATAAAGAACTCCATAATTGATTTGGACATGGGAGCAGGAATAGAACTGTTGGTTGTTGTGGTACGGTCCGCGGATGGTAGGAGGTACTCACCGGGGGCATGGCAAGGCCATGTATGCGTGCTGGACCCATATTATTCCGGCATTTGCCTGTTCTCCGGTCCTTCTGTCCTCCTCTGCCAGTCTATTTCCGGCAACCTGGCATGTATGTCCGATGCATTATTCTTATCTCATCATACACACTTGTCACTGCGAGCCTCCACCACGGAATTTCACCCTGCGTCCTAGTCCTCGTCCTCATTTTCAGCCTCACTCGCACCACCCCCCCCCCACACACACCCTTTACATGTCCTCTTCATCCACTCCCCTAGATCTTGAGGAACTCCAGCCAGGCTGATCATGCCGCACATTCTGCAAGGGTAAATAACCACAGCACCATCCGCAATGTCTATGTCCAATGCTCCCCCCCTCGTCGCGCTCTACTGACCTCACTATGGCACTCCTCCAGACCCTGCTCCGGGCTCCTACACTGGCCCTGCTGGTCCTCGCCTTCTTCGCATGGCGTATGAGCCGACGATACTCATCACGCAAGTTGTTACCTCTTCCTCCCGGTCCAAAGGGCGAGCCCATCCTTGGCCACCTTCGCATCGTGCCGACGGACAGCCCCGAGTACGCCTACCAGGAGTGGGCAAAAGAGTACAACTCAGACGTGCTGTACTTCAACATCTTAGGCCAAGATGTGATCGTGCTTAACAGTGTCCAGGCCGCCGTGGACCTGCTGGACAAGCGAGGCGCAAACTATTGCGACAGGCCCCGCTTCGTACTGTTCGAGGTTATGGGCTGGCGCATGACGCTGACCTTCCTGCGGTGGGGACCGCACTTCCGCATGCACCGCAAGGTCCTCCAGAAGGCCTTCCAGAAGTCCAACATCGCCCAGTTCCGCCCTCTCCAGGAGCGAGAGACACGCGTGCTGCTCCAGGGCATCGTGAAGCAGCCGCACGACTGGGAGCGACCCCTGCGCCGCTTCGCCACCGCCATCGTCCTCGGCATCGGCTTTGGTATCCACATCGAAAACGACGCCGACCCCTTTATTCAGATGGCCGTCAATGCCTCGTACGCGCTGGGCAACGGCGGCGCCCCCGCCGGAACCCTAGTTGACTTCTTCCCCTTCATCCGCCACCTCCCCAACTTCCTTGCTCGCAGCTGGTCGCTCAAATTCGCCCGCGACTGGGGCTGGGCCATCCGCCAGATTCACGATGCCCCTTTTGCCGCCGTCCAGGCCAGCACCAAGCCGGACCAGTCCTCGCTGATCCGGACGCTGCTCGACCAGCGCGATGCCCGGCTCGCTGCCAGCCAGCCCGAGGAGATGACCATCGAGGACATCAAGGGCGCCGCCGGTGCTGTCTATGCGGCCGGGCAGGATACCACCTGGTCGACGCTGGTCGTCTTTATCCTGAACATGGTCCTGCACCCGGACGTGCAGCGCAAGGCGCAGGCCGAGCTGGACGCCGTCGTGGGGCCCTCCCGGCTGCCGACCTTCGCGGACCGGCCGCAGCTGCCATACGTCGACCTGATCGTGCAGGAGACGCTGCGGTGGTGCCCCGTCTCGCCCGTGGGCGTGCCGCACCGCGCCCTGGCCGAGGACGAGTACAAAGGGATGCGGATCCCGGCCGGCGCGATCGTGTACGGCAACGCGCGCGCCATGACCCACGATCCGCACACCTACCGTGACCCGGACGCCTTCGACCCGGACCGCTTCCTGCGCGGCGAGCCCCTGCCCGTCGGCCAGTTCGGCTTCGGCCGCCGCATCTGCGTCGGCAAGCACCTCGCCGAGGCCAGCGTCTGGATCGTCGCCGCGTCGCTGCTCGCCACCATGGGCATTGAGAAGGAGCGCGGCCCCGATGGCGCCGAGATCACGCCCGAGGTTGAACTGACTAGTGGATTAACCAGCCATCCGAGGTCGTTCCCCTGTCGCTTCGTGCCGCGCTCGCCCGCCGCGAGGGAATTGGTCATGGCGACGGCGAGCTGTAGTGGATGATAGCTTTTATATGCTCTATAAGTACGGAGGTTGGATTCAATAACGATGCCATGGTCATCTGTATTGCCCTCTGCTATAGTATGAAAAATTGGAAAAATTGGAAAAAAGGGGGGATAGAAGATGGTCGAGATACGCAGCCGTTAGAAGCAAGGGAGGAGCCGCATAAATGCTACATAGATTAATAAACTTTCGGAATGTTCCGAAGAGTTCATGGACGGACCTGGTTTGTCGCGTGTCAGCACGCTGAGACTGCCCACCACATAGTAACGAATGGCATTTCCGCTTGCTCAATGAGTACATGTTGGTATTTCCAAGAGTACATCCAAGATACACGCGGTTACCTTTGTTAGCGCTGCAAGCCAGTCAGACATTAGGTCTAGGTCTTTAAAGGCAGGTGAGCCTGCGAGGGTTTGGATGCTTTCCAGGTGTTGGTCCCCAAGATATCCTTCCCAAGCATCTTGAGTATTCTACTTTCAGACACCGCAACGTAGGTTGTATCCGATAAATTCAGATACCTACAGTACCTCGTCCTCTGAGACATCCCTGCAACGTGATTTACGGGCAGTCTAGCCATGCCTAAGAACATCTTGTTCCTTTCTACATGCAGTGACGACAACACCATCGAACTTGACGTCCTCAGCCGTAGGGAGACATTCGACGTTATTATCGAGTTCGAGGAGCTATTCTTCCCAATCAGACCGTCCGCCATCTTCGTTTTACTATCATCATGGTGGCCAGCCTTGGTCAGCAACCACCCAATCATTGTTGACGCTCCTCTACCTAGATTGCAGTGGGCCAAGTTGATTTGTTTTGACAAAAAGCTTGAATGGCGAAACATCATGATCCGAGACAGGCACACTAATAACATCACATTACCCATCACTCTGTTTCAACTTACACCAGCTTAATCTTAGCCTTCCTACTTTTTGTGGTAGTTAGATCTTCATCCGTGACCGATTTGGCCATAGCATCTGCTGCTATTCCGCTGGTCATGGGACTCTCCTGAGCTTGTCATACTTCAACCATACTCGGTCTCCGAAACCATCCACACTACTTACTGCCTACCTGGGACTGACATTCCTGTGGGATGTGCCCCAGGTTCATACTTCGTGGTTGATCTCTGCTCAACACTCTGACTGGAAGCATTTTCTGGCATTTCTACCTACTGCATTGGTGAGGTTTCCTTCACGGCTGCGGTCATCGCATACGTAATGCTCATGATCTCCCCATTTATGACCTTTACTGTCGTCCAGCAGAACATAGATGCTTCAAAGCTTTACATGACACTGTCCTGCCTTATGCTGCTTGCGAATCCGCTCCATTCAGCTTTCTTTTCCAGGGTATCCCGCAAGACGTAGCAGGACTTGCCTGTCTAAGTCGAATTCAAGCATTCAAGGAGTTGGAAGTTCATGAGAACTTTAAAGTAATTCAGGAAGACGACATGGCAGATCGTGGAGAGTATGCACATCATCGAGAAACACACGCCCGTGAAAAACGTTGCCGCCATCAAGGTGAACAACGGTAGCTTTGGCTGAGAAGAAGGCAAGATGGTATTTCACGATAGCAGTGCCGAGATTCCCCAGTTCGCTTTGACTATTGTTGTTGGTCCCATATCGCTTCTGGAAAATCCACGCTGTGCGACGCGCTCTTAGGGGAAACAATACCTTACTGCCAGTGGGGTATTGTGAACAGACTCCATCTCTTCATAACAGCACCATTAGGGCCACCATCGTTGGAAGTTCACCTTTCTCTCCCGCAAGTATACTGAGGCCGTCACTGCCACGATGCTCGGGATCGACCATGAGACACGGCCCTATGGCGAGAATACCAGTGTCGGTAATAACGGTATTACATTTTCTGGCGGTCAGAGGCAGAGGGTGATGATGGTCCGCTCTCTTTACCTTCAAACGGATGTCTTCGTCTTTGATGACGTCTTCTCTGGCCTCGATTCCGGCACGGAGGGTTCCGCGATGTTTTCGGCCGCGGTGGCCTTATTCATCGTCGGCGAGCAATAGCCGCGCTGTGAACACGTTCTGTTCGCCATCTTCCCAAATCGACATAGCTATAAAAGCTCTAACGCTTTCCTTCATACAATAGAGGATGCCTAAAGTCCTAGAACCCAAGATTACACAGTGCCATTGATAGCAACCTTTGCGAGAAAAAGAAATACTAGCTGTCAATTCTAATAGCTACAATAAGTCCATGTTAAAACTAATGTTTTTGTTATATAAATTAAATCATAATAGCAGATAACTCAATATGCCTAAATTTCTTTTTAAATAGAAGCATGACGTCTGTAAAGTCAGCACGAAGCTTAGAGAAGTTACTGATGAAGAGATTCTACAAATTGAACAAGATTATACTCATCAACAAGTAAACTATATAGTAATAACGACGTAAAGAAATCATGTTTTCTTTCAATCTAGAGTTCCACTTAGTTTTGCTGTTTAGAATCACTACGAACGATCTCGAGCATGTTAGCTCGGATCTAGAAGCGAAGTAATCAGAATACCACAGACTCCCAAGAAAATCAGGTGTGATATTCATTGAGCTATATGCTATATCCACTTCCTACCCCCTCTAGGGCTCTTAAAGATAAACAGATTTGCATAACCTACCGTGCCTCCAAGAACCCATTTCTCTTCCCATGCTATCTGAAGCAGTGACTGGGTGTCTCCTAGGACGATGGACCCCCCTGATAGCCGTGGGGAGGTTGCTGCTGGTAAGTATCGTAGGATCCGTAAAATGGCTGCCCCCCCTGAATCGGTTGTTGGCCGTAATAAATTGTTTGCTGGCCGTAAGCCGACTCTCCGCCTCCTGGGTAGCCCTCTTGGTAACCCCTCTGACCCATGGCCACCGGCCCTGGTTGCATCATGCCCGGCTGCGGCATCATCTGTCCGACCATCGCGTTCGCGTTCGAGGCAGATGGGAAAGTTCCTTGCCGCATACCTTGTTGCATGAACGCGTGCTGCTGAGGTGGCATTCCTTGGCCAGGCGGGATCTGGTTGTTCTGGGTAGCCCACAGTTGAGCAGTGGCCTGGTCCTGAGCAACTTCAAGATTACGGTAATACTCTCCATGCTCTGCGCTCTTGCACCACTCCGAGGCAACGGGGACCCGCCCAGTACATTGTTGTCCAGGCCGCACCCAACATGGACCTATGTTTTTTCCCTTCTTACTGCGCAAGTAACCAAGACCATGGCATTTTGGGCATTCTTCGTCCGTCCATGCTGTGGCTTCCGGCGCCTGGTTAGTCCTCCCATTGCAAACGCTACACTTTCCAGTGCTAGATGCAACGACAGGAGCTCGAGCTCTTGGCATGGTGGGCTGTTTGTAAAGACTGGGGAGAATCGACACCGAGATCGTATGAATTGGAAGACTGACGCGTTTATTGGTGGAAATTAAGTTGAGAGACTTTTGGATATGGAAGTTGTGTCAAGTGGTTGGTTCGTCTTCTAAGGTTGCTGCGCGTCGTATTGACCTGGCGAAGGTTCCTGTTGGCGATGTGTTAAGACTTGAGCGAGACGTTAGCCAAACTGAACTACAATAATGAGGTGGACGTTCGTGATGCCGTACATCTTTTACACGAGTACTTGAGGGGCGAAGAAGTTGTTGAGGTACAAAGTTAAGTTGGTATTTGCTGATTTATCATGTCGTTTTGAGAATGTGTCAACCAAATGTGCGTTGTTCTTGTTGAGGATGGTGAGAAGATTTGGTGCAGTTCACAGGGAGAGGAGGTTCATATATAGACTGCTGAGTGCTCATGAAGTCACGGAAAGCTCTGAGCAGGCCACATGTCACATCTTGTATCTGTGACTATCTTTCCATTTCATAACTAACCTCGTGTGAAACAGACAGCTCGTGAGTTCCCACTTCACATAAGCTATATCTGTGGCATATAACTTTTGGCCTCCCAATTGTAACTCGGCTATGGCTTAAACGTCCAATATGAAGGCGTATTCCCTGTAGTAGAGGCTACGGATGCTAGTGTTTACCATCCCAAGTCGAACTGTGAATAGCTTCAGCTATCCATAGGTAACCGAGCCTCAGCTACTTTACAATTATAACTTGGCAGTAAACACTCGACGTATGGGGATTCATTCATTTGCTTTCTTTATAGACCACCCTGCGTTTAAAATCAACAAATGTTCGTACTGAATCGATCTTCGTGTCGCCTATTACGTATGAGCGCCGTCACACGGTATACCCGTATCCTCGCGTCTCGGCGGAGTTTTGAGCGGCATCACCACATCGGAGTCACACTGGCAGTGTCCCTACCTACCCAAAGATCACGAGTCTCAGTTGTCCCAAAGAAGTAGGTACACCGAGTCCGCCAAAGTGCCTCGGCATCCTTATTCCTCCTACATAGTATACGTTGGGCTTTCGTTATTATTACAACGAGGTCGTCCAGGCGCCACTCAATCTGTCAATCAGCCGCCGCTCTTAGATGGGGTCTTCTTGCGGGGTAGTGGGTGGGCATCACTTTGGACGATGGCGAGTATGGAATATCGTAGACGTAGACGTAGACGTGGACGTAGACGCACTTACGTCATCTTCATAGGTACTGTCTCCGCGAAGTATGTGATCCAGATTGCCATGCTCGGAAGACACGGAATTCAGAATTGAATTTGGTCGTATTCGATGTTCCTGCAGGTCGTAAGATCATCGCCAGGATAGCAAAAAGTTAATTCTGCGCTTCTTCCAGGATAGCAAGTTTCGATTTGCCAAGACCCTGCTGGCAGCCCTATCTCACATGGCAATTGGTAAGGGGAAGTCGCCCGGACCAGGAGGAATCTGATATCCGGGGCCTGCACAAACTAGTACATGCAAGCACCCGCCACTCACGTGTGAAGACTGGAACCGGGGAAGTTGACGTCTGCATCCGCCTGTCTTGCGAGTCATGGCTCTTCCTCGTCCTGCTCGTCCTGCTCGTCCTCCTCGACGGGATCCTCGACGGAATTGTCCGTCCCGTGATCAACAGCATGCGGACATTACTACTATTACAGGCGTAGGGTAACAGCGGGTCACCCTTGAATCAGATTCGCAGATAGTCTTTCGTGCAGCGGAAGTTTCCCAGCTGTTGGGATGCCCCAAGGTTCACTGAGATTCTTGTTCGTCTCTCGCTCTGACCAACCCCCAGGGAGTACCGGTAGATAGGCTTGTTTAAGGTGGTCAGTGCACATAGTGCATAGTAAACCCAAGAGACCCGAAGTCGTGGATAGGTGGTACGCCTTTGACTAATTCTTATGCCCTAGTACACTAGAGCTAGGAAGGACTGGGAATTATGGTACTCCAAAGGAGCGATAGAGGGACGGCGGGGCATGAGTAGAGAAATCCGGGCGGACCCGGACAGAGAGTTTTTATCTCCTTCATCATCGATTTTATCACAGTTTGGCTGGCCGAACAACAATAGTATCCTCGGCGAGACGGATTTGCTGTCGTTTACGACGCCTCACCTAAAGACCTTTGGATTCTATTGTTAAGACTAATTCGCTCGTTTTTCGATCGTTGTAGATCACTCTAACTAGGTAGGTCGACGAAAAGCCACCGTTAAGACCGGGCTACGAAGCACTTTACTTCTTCATACCCTCTACCTAGGACGGGACCTATCAACAACCCTCCTCACTTTCTACCTATCAGCAAACGTCTTTTTTTCGAGCACGACCGCCGAGCCTTCTGCCCTTTATAGCTTAAAATTCCACCCTTGGACGGGACTAGAGACGCACCGCTTTTGTGGGGATGAAAGGGATGGAATCACGCTGATCGGGACGGCGTTTTGTTGATAGATTAGGGTGCCAGGAGCGACCGCACGGCGGGACGCACGGCGGGAGTATGTTTAGCTCGTTTCTCGTCACCCGGGACAGAGACTTCGATATTTTTCTTCATCACCAATATATCCCCCAGTTCGGCTGACCGAACGGCTGACCGAACAACAGAACCGTCTGGCTGTGCCCTTTTTTTCCCCCGGTCTTCCTTCCCCCGCCCTCTCTCAATACGAAGCATCAGTCAGAGCCCTGCGGTGCCAAGTTTGCCTCTAGTTGCTGTCATGAAGTTTCTGTTCCTCATTTTCAAGGCGTTGCATCATCTCTGTTAGTTCTCCACACTTATAGCCGCTATTTTGTACTAGCGGCTATCTGACGAATACTCAGCATCCTTGCAGCCTTGCTACGGATCGCTGTGCTATGCCACAACAAGGCAAGTCGACCGGCATGCGCGGGCCTTAAGTCTCTGGCATCACGATCCGATTCGACAGATCATCTTCATCTGCGCAGGTAAGATCTTGGCGTTCCTGGGTATCGCTGTTAGCGCCGAGTGGCCCTTTTTTCGTCTTCGTTTCTTCGTTTCTTTCTTTTTTTGCTTTGTCGAGACGAGAGCGAGCGATGGCTGTTAAGACAGCTGAACATGATGCCCGGATGAGCCCCTCTCGTCTAGGCCGAAATTGGTCGTCGAACTGTGGTTGTCACTGGTCCATCGCAACAGCCAACAAATTCAACGTCCAGATGAGCTACTAACGGCGGGAAACTTCACTTATATAGCACGAGCCCGGGTTGGTTCCTTTATTATCGTGCCATTAGAATGGAGAATTCGTCGATCTGTTCGTGAGAAGCTCAACCGGGCGACCATGTGAAGCCCTGACTGAGTTCATGCAGGTGGTAGCCTGTGGCGTCCACACTGCAATACCCTTCTCATTGCTTTTCGGGCCGAGCATCGACGGAGACCCTGGACCGAGACCGGACGAACCATGTGAATGTGTCCTCTCCCCGGCACCGTTTCCACATCCGGATAAGTCTCGTTTAGACAGCAATTTCCAAGCACCCGCACAGTCCTGAGGGGATCGTCGTCGGAATCTTTATAATCACCGGTAGTGCCTCGTATATCATCCGGGCCTGGATGATTTGGAAGCTGAAATCCCGACTAGCCTGTGAGGCCCCAAGTCCAGCACTCCGTGCTCCGTCCTCCGCCCTGGCTTTGTCGCTGTTTGGCTGCTGCGCAATCATTTCAAACGAGCTGCATTTTTGCGAAACCTTGTCTACGTCACGTCTGACAGTGGCGAGGATCAGCGTCGTATTGGATGCGTTAATCAGCTCCACTCTAGACGATGGCAGCTGCAGACCGGACGGACGGCTACCACAGCAATGTTTGTCTACCAGAACACTCTTCTGAAACTGGTTTTCTCTTCAGGTGATGGGAACTCATCTCTTTCAGCTCAAACCAGAGCCATGTAGGGAGTACACAACTTGTTCGCCATATTCTAGGGTCGCTATAACATTGACTTGACCTCGGAACTGCCACTCACCTGGAATAACCTTGGAAGGCTCGAGTCCTCAGCATCCACTTGGGGAGCGCCGCAAACCTAGAGGTAGGTACCTAATGTAGGTTCCGATCTGGGTCACGTTACCTGTTTCAAACTTCGCGTTGACATACATCTGCTATGANNCTATAACATTGACTTGACCTCGGAACTGCCACTCACCTGGAATAACCTTGGAAGGCTCGAGTCCTCAGCATCCACTTGGGGAGCGCCGCAAACCTAGAGGTAGGTACCTAATGTAGGTTCCGATCTGGGTCACGTTACCTGTTTCAAACTTCGCGTTGACATACATCTGCTATGATGTATTGGTTTTCTGGCAAACGAGGCTTTCGCCCCCCCCCCCCAAACCCCTTCCTTTCCCCCCTCTTTTTGGGGCCCTTTTTCTTTCTTCTTTGATCTCGAGCTTCGACAAATCCGCGGGCCGCCTTGTGTGCACGGACCCCTCCGTATAGCGCTGACCTCCGCATATTCTCTTCCGGAGCTCTTGAGAAACGTTCCGCTCGGGATCCTCAGAACCACGTGTAATGGTTGGTGCAGACATAAGACGACAATAACTTTCAGACGACCATCCATCGGCAAAAGCAAAAAGGGGTAATGACATGGAAACAGGGAGACACTAACTGAAAGCAGACTGAATTGCAGGCTCGCAGCTTCGCCTCCAGTTGGATGGAAGTTCCCGTCCAGCATCCACTTGGGCAAGGAGGAACCTGTCTCCACTGTTCGTGCGCAAACAGGGACATGCTGCCAGTGCCAAAACTATTTGCTATCAACAATGGTCAAGGAGGAACCGTGCTCGCCCAGGCTGAGATACTATTCCAGATGAGGATAGTATAGGTAGCTATGGAGACCAGGCTGTCAGGCAACAAACTTGAGCCGACTGGGCTGAGGGTCATGGCGTTGTTCTCATGTAAAAGGAGAGTCCTTTCCCCTGCGGTACGGTCTGTTCAGACACATTTCTTGTGGTTCCCAGGTCTCATATCGTATCTTCTCCCCG
>MUZH01003819.1:0-25486 GCA_003012965.1 Juglanconis oblonga | reverse complement strand
GTACGGTATATTATGCATTGAAAGTGAAATCATTTGTCTGGCTAGGTAAGTAGGAAAGTAGCAAATGTATCTGCAGTGCGGATGGTAGGCGCGCTCCATAATTAGTGTCAAAAGTTCCCAAGGCTTCTCTTATCCGCTATCAGTCCTTAAAATCGAAGTCTCTGTCCCGGTCCATTAGAATTCTCTCTTTATACCCCGCCTCCATCGCTCTTTCTACTACTATAGCAGCTAAGAAAATTGCCGATTCATTTCCTTAGTCTCCCTAATCTTAAGATTATTTCCAGTATGCTAGGCTAGCTACCGTAATAGCAGCAGGCAACGAAGCAATGCTTAGAGGCGGAGCCCCTTCTAGAACGAATGCAGTTTTCAGAGGCTTCTTAAGGCTAGCAATTCTTCAGATTTTAAGAGATCCATCGATTAATTTCCAGGGGGAGACCCCCTTAGACCCCCCCTTTAGCTTGAACTTGCAGCGCCTTTACAAAGTATATACTGTATAATGCTAAGACACTAAATCCCATTAGCTAATAGCAATATCGATATACTACTTTCAAGCAGCTAATAGCAATATCGGGTATAAGCCGGGGTTATAGCCTGTAAAGAAGTGGGTGAGCAGCTGCAAGACTAGTGCTCTCCTACGCTTCCATGGCTCGTCTTTCTCCATTCCGGATACCAAATCTTCCAGCACCTCAGGTGACAACGCTCTGTCCATAGTTCAAAGCAGGGAAAGGTGGCTTCGCTCCTTAACCAGATCCGCCTCCTCCGGCCTCCTCCGGCCTCCTCCCGAACCTTATGCCCCGGTAATAACAAGCCTACTCAAAAAGCCCTAGCGTCTTTAATATCTTAACAGGCTCCATTATAAACGTACCCTAATACTATGGCCGAATGCAAAAGAATTGTAAAATCATATTGGGGAAAACAATTGATACCTATGTATTTTCATACTGTTCTATTCTTTGTGGATAGAAAAGAAGTAATATATGTAGAGCTTTAGTCTGGAATCCAACTGCATGCTCTGGCCAGCTTGGAGGTGGAATGCTATACTTTCTGAGTATCAATGTCCCTTTGAGCCACTTTTAATATTCCAACAGCATGATCAAAGTGTTTGTCAAGGCCTCAGCAGTTTTGCTGATGTACCGAGTGATGTTCTAAAGGGAAGAGACATGGTATGAGAAGGCTCGGTTGTGGGAGAGGACGTTGAATTGGACATGGCCCCCTGACTAATGCCGGTAGCCAATCCCTGCTAGGCGATGACGCAGTGGTGCTGTACCGTGGTACCTGGAACCCTGTCTGTTCAGAACCTCCGGTAAAGGACTGAAATCTTCAAGTTTGGACTCACAGATGGGACAAACAATCTCGGGGCGCATAAGCTGTCACTCACTCTGCTGGGACACAACCATTGCTTGAGAAGCCCTGTCCAACCTCAGCAGCAAATATCCCTCCCCAGGTGTGTTAATTAATTAATCTTCCCTATACCTGTGTTGCGCAGCATCTGCCCCTCCAAGAACCTCAGAAGAGTACTTGAGGCCATTCCCGAATTGACTCATCGTGCCTTTGTCACACCTTTCTCGAAGACTGACCATTGGGTGCCAGTTCCCGTCGCCTTGGGTTGCGCAGAAGTCTCTACCCTCTTTTGTCTACCAGCAAACCACCGAGAACAATCCGGAAAACTTGGGGCTATGGATCTGGTGAATCAGTGCGTCTCTTCCTCCGCATGCTCTGAGGGAAGTCTTGCGAGCAGCCTTGTGACCAGCCTTGCGAGAGAGCTCCTTGCCTGCCCGGCTCTTTTCTTCCCGCCCTCCAATGATGAAGGTGCAACGCCAACTGACATCTGAACAAAGCCTAGAAGGCCGGTTGCTCTTCGCCGTGCCCAAGAGTGAGCCTCCTCCCCCTCCTCCTTCAACCTTGCGCCGCTCCCTCTTGAGCCAGAGTACACCACTAACCCAGCCCCAGAGGGTCGCCTCCAACAAGCCTCTCTCAACCTCCTCGAGGGCGCCGACATACAATTCCGCCGCGAGAATCGCCTGGACATCGCGCTTGTCAAGAACCTCCCCATTGCGCTCGTCTTCCTCCCTGCCGCCGACATCCCGACCTTTGTGGGCGAGGGCCAGGTCGACCTGGGCATCACGGGCTATGATCAGGTGCAGGAGTACGAGGCCGGTGTGCGGGGCAACATCCGTGTCCGGCGCCTGTCTGGGGCGACTACACCTGAGGATGGCAAGCCCAGAGGATGTGAGACAGTGATGGACCTGGGCTTTGGCGCTTGCAAGCTGCAGGTACAGGTCCCGGTCAAGGGCAACTATACGAACGGGGAGGACTTGATAGGGAAGAACATTGGCACCAGCTTTGTCCACTTGACGGAGGAGTACTTTGCTAGGTTGGAGATGGAGCAGGATGGTGTCAATGCGAAGAATGGAGAGGGGTGGGCGCCGGATCGGAAGCTGAGGACCAAGATTGTTGAGCTGAGTGGCAGTGTGGAGGCTGCATGTGCCCTGGGTGTTGCAGATGGCATTGTTGACCTTGTGGGTAAGTGGACTGACTCCCTTGGGCCCAGCTCACACTTGAGCATCGCCTTGTCTGGACTCGATTTTGATTGGCTCCTGTGCTGACCATCCTACTACAGAGTCCGGTGAGACCATGAAGGCAGCAGGCTTGAAGCCCATAGACACAGTGGTGGAGTCCTCCTCGATCCTGATCAAGTCAAAAGCTCCAGCCCACCCCGAGATGGTCGAGCTCATCGCCTCCCGAATCCGCGGTGTCATCACAGCTCAGCGATACGTACTCTGCCAGTACAATGTCCCCCGAACCCACCTCAGTCAGGCGACCTCCATCACACCTGGCAAGCGAGCGGCAACGGTGACACAGCTCGAGGAGGAGGGCTGGGTGGCGGTCAGCTCCATGGTGGAGAAGAAGAGGATTGCGCCGGCTATGGATGAGCTCGCCAAGGTCGGTGCGACGGACATTCTGGTGCTGGACATCCACAACTCTCGTGTCAGCTAAGCCGCAGGATGAGAACGATTTTCGTACATGTCAGGGGCGCGGGAAAGAGAAATCGATGGCGACCGTCCTATGCTGGTGAATTTCGTGTGGCGGTTCAGGGACCAACGGATTCAGAACGTCTTGGGTAAATCGGTCATCGAGGCGTGCAAGGGATTTTACTTGAAAAACCCGGCTGACTCAGGTTCCCCAAGTTCCTTCTAATAGTGCGGCAAGACCCGTGTTAACTCGAAAAGTTACGTCACTGTGTTTCCCACTCTCGTGTTGATGTTCACTTCGTCTCTCATCATGAGGCAATGGGAATTTGATCAAAGAGCATGCTGATCATAGCATGGCGGTTTTAATATTTGGGGGGTATCCTTCGGTGACTGGTCCAAGTTGCTTGCCCTTCCTGTTTCCTACAGGTCAAAAAGCTTCTTGAGCTGCTCCGCAGTATCCTCCGGGCCCGTCACCGAGTGACCAATGGTCCGGGAGTCCTCGTAGATTTCCCAATCGTTACCGCCCTTGAACGTCTTGTCACCAAAGAAGTGCACGGTGGTGTAGGCGATGCCGCCCGTCTTCTTGGCTTCGTTCTCCAGATGCTGCAGGCAGTAGGTCTTGTCCCAGCCGGTGGGGAAGACGTCGAAGGAGATCTGGCCGCCGATGCTGAAGGTCAGCCCCAGGTGGCCGAAGCGCTCGCGCAGCTTCTCGACGAACTTCTCGCGCACCTTGTGCACCTTGTCGTAGGCCTCGTAGTCGTTGCGCTCCTGGGTGCTGGCGTTGCGGCCGATGGGGGACACGTTGATCATGCCGTTGCGGAACTCGATAAAGGTGCCGCGCTTGATGGGGATGTCCAGGTCGGCAATGTAGTGCAGGCAGAAGGAGGCGAGCTCCTTGTATTGGTCCTCACCGATCCACTTGATGAAGCTGTTGGAGGGGAGAGCCTCGCCGTTCTCTTTGCAGGCTCGCAGTCAGCCAATGTTTGGAGGGTGGAGGGACGAGCCCAACACATGGGACCACAGTTGCCAAGTCCCATTTGCTGGACACGTTCCTTCTAGACCCAGAACACACATACTGTACGCAGTTAGGCCATTTTCGGCGAAGCAGAAGTCGAACAGAGTCTTGACATCCACATCGGCAGTACCCAGCTGCTCCTGCTGCTTGACCAGATCACTGCCGCCCACGAAGCCAATGGCAACCTTATTGCGCAGACGGGCAAGCAAATTCAGCATCTCAGCTGAGACCGCCTATTTTTGGGAGAGAAACCATGTAAGCCAAGATTTCCCGTAGCCCGAGTCGGAGAAGGAGACTGGGACTTACTCTGCGAGCAGGAGTGAGGGTGCCATCAACGTCGAAGAGGCAGATGGTACTCTTGATGGGACGATCCTCCAGGGGAGGGTAGCTGGAGACCATCGTGGGCTTGCGTTGGTAAGGAAATGCAGATGCAAAGAGCGTGGTAGTGGTGTTGAACTTCAGGACACCTATCGGAAAGTTTGTGTGGTCGTCCAAGCTCAGTCAGATCTCAGGGGACCAGCTGCAGTGTGCCCCGCGCCGGACCCCACTAATCTAATTCAGGGGTTCTCAATAGGCGACAGGGATACCCATCTCACTGCTGGAAGGGCAAGGATCAGCTGGACAAATATCAATATCAAAAGAGCCTTCTCCTCCCAAGATTTCGATACCATGACCTCTATACTTCTTGTCCCGCAACCCTCTACCACACGCCGAATATGGCAGGACAGAACGTTACGATGAAGCCGCACGCTGGCCTTTCGCTGGGGATCTGATCCAGTATCATCCGGACACTCCACAAAGAAGACATCCCGCAAGCCTGGGCCGTGCTGCGACGCGACCGAGATCCCCTTCAAGGCGCACACACACTAACTACCTGCCACTGATGGCCATCGGCTCCAGCATCAGGGGACACAGCCCGACCCTCCTCCCTAGTCGGGTCGCCCTGACGATTGAGATGAGGCTGTCGCACTTGTCCGAGAAACGAAACTCGAGCTCATTCTCGAGACCATCCCATCCCACCCCACTCCGGAGGCGCTCGAGGAGTTGGTCAGGGTTGGTTTAGCGGCCACCAAGGTCCGTTTTCCCGGAGAACCAAGTCGGACCGGACGATGTTCTCCACTGGCCGGCCGCCTTCGCTGCCTGAGACGCGCCTGAACGAAGAGCGACGTACGATTTCCCTTCTCCGGAAGCCCCCGATCAAGCAGTTCTGTTTGGAATGTTTGGGACGTCGAGAAAAGACAATGAACCAACCGGTGGGCGACAAATCAGAAGGATTCATCCGGAGGAGACATGCGGACGCGTCGAGAGAATTCCATCGCCTCCAACAGCCGGGACGCCTCCAAAAGAAACGGTGCACAACTTGATCGCCGGGCCACCTGGTGATTGGTAAGATATAGAAAGGCATCCGCCGAGAATCCGACACTGGCTCTGATTGCATACCCAACTGTGAACGACGCGGGTGAGAGGCCTCCACGAAACACTCCGCGCAGCCCCGACCACAAACCCTCCAGGAAACAAGAACGCACCACCAGAACGTGCGTATGATTCTTTTCCTCTCCTTCGTATGAATCGTAAGGCCCCGGGAGGAGCTACCGCATAAGAGACACTTGCACGGTGGACGGAAGCTGAGCACAGTCAGTGGACGGTCACGGAGGCACAGCAGACGACGGAGAACGCAAGTAACAATGGAAAATGAGGTAGTAACTGTAGTAGGCAGAGACATAGAAACCTCATGGGAAAAAGTTAACAGACTACAAGAAATAATTCCAAGCGAGTAGGACGAGATACAGAAACTCCCGCTGCAGTCAGTACCTCCCCTCCTTTCTCATCTTTCCCGGTCCAAGGCTGCCGTGCCTCTCTGAAAATGCGTTGCTTGTGATTCCCTGTTTTGCCAAACAATGGATGAAAGTGGAAAGTAAAATTCAGAACCTCATACCATCCCTGCTGAGCGTCGAATCTGCTGAGCGTCGAATACCAGTAACGGTGTCCAACAACGCGGTCCAGCAGAGACGTGATGCAACCGATCCTTCAGTAAAAAAACAGAGTATGAAAATATGTAATCCAAGAACGCCTTCATGAGATGCCGCCGTGTCTCCAATTGGAAAAAGCCAAGAACCCCTGGAACTGAAATGAAGCGTCGGTACATGAAGAAAACTCGTAGGGCCCCCGTGGTATCATCGCCGCTGACTGAAGACCTGGCCTGCTTTGCTCCCTCGCTGCTGCTGCTGTTTTGCGAAAGAAAAAAACGGCAGAGCCTTGTTGCTCCTCACGTAACCGGATACAATTGGGTATGTGTAGATAATTCGCGCATGCAGTGAAAATTTTTGTAGAGTTGTAGAGGGGTGCAGTTGTCTTAAGAGCACTGTAGACTAAGCTACGAACTGTTGGCTCTAAAAATGAGCTGCTGACAGTGAAAAAAAAGCATGTTAGCTAACGCTTCCGCTTGTGCCCTGCAGGAGGAGCAGAGAGGTTGTTTGAGGTACGTGCCCTGGACAATGGATCCACTCCTTCCGTTGACAACGCAGGGCTATCAGTACCTCCTCTGACAACTTCCGAGTTGTGTGACTGCGGAACCGGTCTTGTTGGCCGCAGATATTGAGATGTGTCTACGCGCTGGCCGGCCGCCTTGGCATCGGCTTGACGTGTGATGTCCCGATCTCGATTTGATGCCAGCGCGCCGCCAAGTGTCGCGCATTTGAGAATCGTCTGAATAAGATGATTCTGCTGGAGTGGCTTGGACAGATATTCGTCCATCTGGGCCTGTATGCAACGTTCCCGGTCGCCCATCATTGCATGGGCAGTGAGTGCGATGATGGGCGTCCTCTGTGTACCAAGGCTGCGCTCATATTCTCGGATCTTGCTGGTAGCTTCGAAACCACCCTATGAGAAGGTCAATCAATGTTTTGTATAACTTGTGGTATAACCAAGTTTTGCGAAAGAGCTTACCATGACCGGCATTTGTACGTCCATGAGGATGACATCGAACTTCTTGGTCTTCACCATCTCCACAGCTTCTTCACCGTTGGAGACCACCGTCACAACATGGTGGTATTTCTCTAGAATTTTGACCGCCAACTTTTGGTTGACAGCGTTGTCCTCGGCCAACAAGATCTCGAAGGACTTGGTGTTGTCGGCGAGCGATGGTGCGGCTCTGTTCTCAAGAGCCGGTATCATTCCGTTGCCGAGGTCGATGAGCTTGCATGGCGTCGTCATATATGAGGTGATACCCAGGTCGAGACATGACTTTAGGTTGACATGCACCACAGGTGCGAGAAGAACGATCGGGAGATACTTGAAATCATCGATGGCCCGCAGCCGCCTAGCCGTGTCGAGGTCGTCAACGATGATCACGTCGTAAGGGCAGTTGCCCTTCTCCCGTTGGTCACTGAGAACAGAATCCCCTTCTGATTCCACCACGAAAGGCACCAGGCCCAGGCCGCGCAGCATAGGAGTAATCGAAGAGCCTGTCCCAGTGTTGCCCTTGTCGATGAACAGCACCTGGTGACCTTTGTAGGGGTTCAAGGGCTTGGCGATATACGAGATATCGTCGTCGGCTGACCGGACGACGCATGTGAAGTAGAAAGAACTTCCTGATCCGAGTGTGCTCTGCACGTGAATGTCACCTCCCATCAAGTTGACAAGTCTCTTCGAGATGGACAACCCGAGACCCGTGCCACCGAATTTCCTGGTCATGGAGCCGTCGGCTTGTTGGAACGTGTCGAAAATGAGATCCAGCTTATCCTCAGGAATGCCGATACCGGTGTCGCTGACGACAAACTCGATAGCGTACTCGTCCTGCTTGACGGTCAGGTTGGACTTTTGTATTTGCAAGCTGACCTTGCCATTCTCGGTGAACTTGATGGCGTTTCCAACCAGGTTGAGGATGATCTGTCTCAATCTGAAAGAATCACCAACGACATGGTCGGGAACGGTGCTGTCCACCTGGTATGTCAACTCCAGGTTCTTCTCATTCGCCTTGACTGCTAGGGTCTTTAGTGCGTTGAAGACGGTACCACGTAACGTGTACGGAATCTCTTCGATCACCATTCTCCTGGCCTCGATCTTGGACAGATCGAGGATGTCATCAATGATGATGAGAAGGCTGTTAGCTAGACTGTTGACGATATTCAACATTTCCCGCTGGTACTGAGTCAAATCGGTATCGAGAGTGAGTTGTGTCATGCCGATGATACCATTCATCGGTGTCCGGATTTCGTGCGACATGTTCGCGAGGAATTCGGACTTGGTCTTGTTGGCCAGCTCAGCTGCCTCTCTGGCCTGGGTGTTTCTCTGAATACTGTCTCTGAGGTTGAACACCATCTGGTTGATCTTCCTCTTCAGCTGATCCATCTCGCCAGATGCTTCAACTTCGACGATCTTGGTAAAATTGCCATCAGTGGCAGCGTTCGTAATATCCCCAAAGGCACGCACTTGAGCAGTCTACTCAAATGTCAGCAAGTCAGCAAGCCCGCATGTGGTGGGAAACCAAGACGGAAACACTCACCAAGTTGTTGGCCATGGTGTTAACGTCCGTGGTAATCTCCTTCCATCGGCCTTTCAGGCCTGCAATGTCTGCTTGGCCTCCGAGTATGCCTTCGATGCCGACATCTCTTGCTACTCGTTGGACCTCGTTGCAGAAGCTGTTCAACCTATCCACCATGTCGTTGATGGTATCCTTGAGGATGAGGATCTCGCCGCTGGCCTCCACATCAATCTTACGGCTCATGTCACCGTTCGCAATGGCCTGGGTGACGCTGGAAATCCCGCGGACCTGCGACAAGTTAGCAGACATAGAAAGGACCAGAGCAAAACAATTAACCCCGTTCGAAGAGACTTGCTTACCTGAGTAGTGAGATTCAACGCCATAACGTTGACATTCTCTGTAAGATCCTTCCACTTGCCCTCGACATTCTCGACTCGTGCCTGTCCACCAAGAGTTCCTTCGGTTCCGACCTCTCTAGCGACCTTTGACACCTCGAACGCGAATTGGGAGAGACGGTCCACCATAGTATTTATGGTGTTCTTCAGATCGAGAATTTCGCCTTGGGCTTCGACGCTGATACGCTTGCTGAGATCACCCTTGGCGACAGCAGTTGTGACGTTTGCGATCTCCCTCACTTGCGTAGTCAGATTCATGGCCATGCCGTTAACATTTTGCGTGAGATCCTTCCAAGTGCCTTCAACGTCGTGTACTGTGGCCTGGCCGCCGAGTCTCCCTTCGGTCCCGACTTCCTTGGCGATTTTTGTAACTTCCCGGGCAAACTGTTGCAGTTGCTCAACCATAGAGTTGATGGTGTTCTTCAGCTCGAAGATCTCGCCCTTGCACTGGGCTTCGATCTTCTGGGTGAGATCTCCCTTGGCGATTGCAGTCGTAACCTTGATGATGTCTCGTACCTGGGTGGTTAGATTATTGGCCATGGCGTTCACATTGACGGTCAGATCGTTCCACATGCCCTTAACACCGTTGACGTCGGCCTGTCCGCCGAGCTTGCCCTCTGTACCGACGTCCTTAGCCACTCTGGTGACTTCCGAGGCAAAGGTACGGAGCTGGTCCACCATGGTGTTGATCGTCTGCTGCAGCTGGAAGATTTCACCCCGGGCGGGTCTCTCGATTTTCTTGGTAAGGTCTCCATGGGCAACACTAGTTGTGACCGTTGCGATCTCACGCACTGGAGATTGTCAGCACCTCTCGCCTTGAGTAGCAGGGGCAAGAGCAGCCAGCTGTGCCGAGGTCATTCATACCTTGGTCTGTGAGGTTCTGGGCCATTATGTTCACTGCAACGACATGGTCAGCGAAGAGCTTCCAAGAAAACGGTCTCGGGACAAACCAACCATTGTCTGTCAGCTCCTTCCATATTCCATCCACCCCCTCAATCTGTGCTTGACCACCCAGGATACCCTCCGTACCGACTTCTCGTGCCACTCGGGACACCTCGGAGGAGAAGTCGCCCAGCTGGTCCATCATCGTGTTGATGGTGCGCTTGAAGGTTGTGATCTCGGGGTCCATTTCAACGTTGTTGAGGCGGACTCGCTTGGACAGGTCTCCACGGGCCACAGCGGTCAGGATATCACCGATCTCACGGAGCGCCTTCTGGAAGGCCTCATTGGCTTTCTGGTGCTTCCACAGCTCACGTTCGAGGGTCGCGACACGCTCCTGTTCTATGATTGCTAGGGCTTTCTCCTGCAGCTGTTCCTGCTCGAGCAGCTGCGCCTTGACACCTGCAAGCTCTTGTCTCTGGCTGTCGAGAAGCTTGCTCTGGTCGTCCACATGCTCGCGCAGGCCCTCGAGGGCCTCGTCGGTCAGTGGAACTCCGGCCTTGAGGACAGTTTCTTCGGTGCCAGCGCCAGCGCCACCGCCATTTCGACTGATAGTGATGGGTTTGGGTTTCGCAGCAGCGTCCCGACCAGGTCCTGAAGGTGACGAGGCTGAGTCGTCACCAAACACCGAATCAGTGGTCTCGTTCGGAGTGTCGGGGAAGGTGGTGGCGATACCGCTGGAGTGGGCTTTGTTCTCGAGGTTGTGTATCCTCGCGGCGAGGGCGGCGAGCTCCCGCTCCAGGGCAAGCTTCTCGGGCGTCTCTGGTCCAGGAAGCTCGATCGACTTGCCACCGCCGGGGCGGTGTGTCGAGGCAACATTTGCATCCGCCGCGAGGCCTCTGACGATGGCAGCCGTGGCCACCAAGGCCGACTGGTCGGCCATTGGGAGATCTTGAGGAAGTATTCGAGGTCAGGTCGATAGTGGATGGACAAAGGAGCGAGGACAGAGACCGAAGCAGGAGGATAAGGATATGAAGCTATGCTTTCCGGGACGACTTCATGGGCGATTTGAGGTCTAGCGGTTGCGGAGTTAGTGGACGACGGTGAGAACTCAACAAAATGGGCAGGGTCTAGAAGGTGAGGTGAAGAACAGAAAGGACGCCACAGCGAAGGAGCCCACATGCTCAGCGAAGTGGAGCAGCAGTAGCCGCCGAGGCCAGGACCCCCGAGACAGCGAAAAAATCCCAGGACGAGCAAGGCCAGGTGAAGGCGATGCGACGGCCGGGGGCAGAGGGAAAGAAAGAATGCTCACCTTGGTGTCGGAGGATGTCTTGGAGCTCGATGGGACGGGATGGTCTTGCCTAGGGAGTCGCGGTCGCTTGGACGACGGTTCGTGGATTTTAGACGCAGCGGTCGATTTGGACTCGCCCTGCTGCGCGAGTCGGGTTTCGATGGTCGAAGGGGAAGGACTAGAGGGCAAGACGTGAGCACCAGACCTTGGTGGAGAAAAGCAGACCAGGATGGATTGGGCTGGGAAGACAGGACGAGGGAGCCGTCGAGGGGGGTCCACTTGAGGAGGGACGGCAAGTGGCCAGGGCTCAGGGGTTGTATCTGATCAATGGAGGATCCAACCAGACCGGCTCCCGGTGTTTTGGGGACGGGGGGACGGGGGGACGGACAAGCGAGCATACTGCGCAGAAGTACGAGCAGTGCAGCACCACAGCAGTCCGGACTATTGCTATGTATGTATGTATGGGACCTCTTCCTTTGACCTGCACCTCCGAACTACTCTTGTTTGACAGGCCGACGGGCAGACAGACAAGACGGGACAGGGTCTCGTGCCGTTGAGGCTAGTCGTACGGTGGTGCTCTACCTAGCTGGCGTACGGTCCACCAACCTCCAGTCGCTCCAATGGACGTACGAGTTGACATATCCTCGCATGCTGGGGACGAGGACGCACACCACAGACCACAGACCACAGACCACAGACCACAGACCACAGACCACACACCTGCCTGCCGTGGTGCGCATTGATCCTCTGAGACCCTATGAGGCTTATGAGAAGATCATCGTCTACGCTAAACTTTCTTTGTGCGCGCGCGGGACTATTCACGCTAGGTAAGGCTTGAGTCCAAGAGGAGGGTCCCTGAGTTCCCGCAACGGTCCGTCACCTTCTCGGCCACGCTTGTCGTCGTTCCATCTTCTTTTGATGCCACATGCTCCTGCAGCGAGCTAACCGGTCCCGAATTCTTTCCCTCACCATGGTCTTTTTGGCCGGTGGGAAGGGCGGGTTGAATTGCACGCCCGGCAGCCCGGAATGCTTCTGGAGCCTGCAAGTGAGCGTTTTGGTGCCGTCTTCCGAGAAGCGCATTGGCCCGTGACGAGCTGCAGCATCGCCTTCTATCCACTCAAAGGCACAGTTTTCTACAAGCATTCTGGGGAGAATGAGCGGGGCTGGGGGGTGCTGTACTCCGGTACCAATCCGTCCATCTTTTCTGGCGCCCCGACACTGTCTTCGGCCTTCGCACACACAAGACCGTATGTGAGGTTGTGTGAAAAAGGAAGTATGGAGAAGGTTAGGAGGTTACAAGCAATCTATAGAAGCACGTCAAACACGTCAAACACGACGAGTGTATCTAGGGTGTTGGATAATCCCGGAGGTGCCATGGACTGCTCGGCTCCCTCCGATCTACTCAGCTGTTGATGGAACCTACCATAGGACCTGACTTCGTACCAGAGTACTTGGTGACCACGCGCTGCTATCGATATCACACAAAAAAAAGCTTGTTGCGCTTGGTGCCGTACTCGCATCCAGTCAGGTCAGGGACAGCCGGATTGCCAGCGGGAGGCTTGTTCGTATCGACACGGGCCTCAGGATCAGCATCATGGCATGGCCTTGAATGGCTTCTGGTGAGTGCAGGGTGGCACGAATCCAATTGTCCAAGCCTAGCGCGGCTCGCATTAAACGAGGCAGACAGATGCAATTGGCTCGGCTCCTGCTGATCATTTCTACGTCGTACGAGACTACCGCTGCAACATCCACAGGCTCGACCAGCTAACGATGCAGACCATTGTTACGAGGCAGACTGCGCACATGTCGATTCATCCCAAATTGCATCCCAGATTTGGCACGACTACGACGGATCGAGCAGCAGACCTCTCTCGGGGGCCCGTTGCATCCAGCCTGCCGCGCAGCCGGCGGGCCGTCTGTTCTCCAAGATCATCCATGGTCTTTCAGAACAAATAGAAGCATCCTCAAAACCGTGACCCCTATTTTCTGACACAGTAGCGCGCAGACGACAGTGACCTAGGTCAGGCCAGGCCGTTTTCTTGACACCACCGTCATGAGCCCGTCTCCGTCGATTCGGGTGAGCGATCATCTTGTCTAGCGTGAGCCCCTATTCTTGACGGGAATATTCCGTGTTTAACCGCCTTGAAACAATTCTTCACCTCTCTCTATTCCTAGCCACTGACGTCAGTGGGTTGTGGAGTGTGTGGGCTTGGTCTTGGAATGCTACGCGCTCTGGCGCTCCAGATAGGACAATACCAAAAGAAGGCTGAACACTTCTCGGTTGAACAAGCCTTCACCATGCCCCACATGTGACCCCCAGTGTTCTCGACCATGATTATGGTACTTCGCACTTTTGGGCAAATTGTACGAACGGCCTCGAGCCTCCACAGCGTCTGTTCGGCTGCAGGTGCAGCCCTTGGCCGAGCGAATCTCTGAGCTTCCTCGAGAGACAGAACTCATGGCCTTGCAGGAAACATCTGTAAGGCGGCGCGCAACCGTGGCTGCTGTTAGGATGTTCCTTCGACATTGCTGCACGGCTGTGATCTTTCTCCCGCAATGACGACATCCAAGGCGTTCAGATTTGCTAAGACTTCTTGTTCCCAATTTCAAGACCGCAAGCCTCCTTCTCCGCCACGTCCCACTTTGATTTACTTAGTAAAGGAGCAAGAAGCTTCTCCTCCTCTCATAATCTCTGGAGAAATGTGGCAGGGCCCCCATACTCCCGAAAAAGACATATGACGATCATCAATATACGGCTAAGTGCCATCTAGCAGGGACTGGCTTGCGTCTCGAGACCTACCGCCTTCATCCGACCAGAGCTGCCAAAGGACTGATCGGCTGCCCGGCAGGGAAGATCCCAACAGACTCCCAGGCCGTTCCGCACGTCAACGGGCAAATGCAATGAGACGTACTGACGTACTGACGTTCTGACGTACCATAGTACTGACGTACTGACGTACTGACGTACTGACGTCGCAGCCGTACCTGCAAGTGATCGCGCAAAGCACCAGCACCACGGCTGAGCTTCCTAATAGGCGTATAGTGGGACAAGGAACAAGGTGGTGGTGCGCTACCAGGCTACCAGGCTACCAGGCTACCAGGCCACCAGGCCACATGGCTGCTCCATCGCGCCCCGGATCCTGGGGGACCTTTTCGGCGGCCGGAGCTCCAGTCGATCCTCATAACTCACATGTTTCAGATCGAAATCAACTTAGGCAGCTCGATCTTTTCCGATCCTTCAGTCCTCCATAAGAGGAAGAGAGCGCTGATGGATGGCACGTGAGACATCTCACCTCGCTAACCCGGGCGGGCAATGAGGATAGGGGAGATCAGGGGTTGCCGATGACCTTCGTTGGCTGCCTCCTCCTCCTCCTCCTCCCTCGGTTCGATGTGACCGACCACGTCGACTCGGATAGCTGCGTCTCATTCTGCCTCATGTTACCGTCGTGCCGTGCGAGCCTCGCCCTGGAAGGCTAATCATCACTTACGCCTGTGGAGAAAATGTCGGACCGCAGCCTCGGAGCCACACTTGTCTCGCTTGCTCGCTTGCATGAACCGGATGGGTGCCGACGACCGTTGAACCCAGCTCCGGCCGTCGCTGTCGCGGTGCGTCTGCACGTGTCTGACAGGCAACGCACGACATTCGGGATGTCCTGGTGTCGGTCCGACTCTCTCGCCGCGCAACTCTCCCATCGAAAGCCAAAGTGCCAGTTAACATGTGAGTTCTTCTGGAGCCTCTGCCTCCCAAAGATTGGTAGTCGACAGTGCCAGCCGTTTGTTCTGCAACTGTACAATCGTTATCTTGATGATCACGAGTCCAGAATCTTAATTTCTCGCGTCTTCCAGAAGCATCTTGACGAGTATCATGGCCTCACTTTTTCAGTGATCCGGATCACGCGAAGCCGATATCTTCTCATCATGCTCATGCGGCTGGCCTGGCTTCACTTGAAGCCACCCAACATGGTGAAAACTGCATGAATTCCTCATAACACATCGAAACCCGCGTTCGAGCTAGACAATTTTGTGAGTCCTGGCGCATAACCATGGAAATGCTCACCGGGACACTTCGGGATCGTCCATCCCCCGCGGGCCGAGCATGACAGCCATCCCATCTCCTCGTCGACAATACACCGAAGCGGTGTCCATGAAGACACATGAAGTCATACGACTTCAGTGACTCACTTTTTGCGATGCAGCGCGTGAGGAGGAGCCAAGGTTACCGCGACAGGACGGCCTCGTGTCCTCGTGAGAACTGGACGGGATCACCTCGACCTGGATGAACGCGAGGTCGGGAATCCTCCTGGATTCTCGCGAAAGCGCGTGGCGTGCCCAGATTGCCACCGGCCACCGCTTTGTCTGTCCCTAGGGAAACATGGGGATGCCACAACTGTGAACATCAGCCCTTCCAACAAGGCCAACACGGTCTGCCAACCTCACGACGACTGCCGCAAAGACCTCACATCGAGTCCTCCGAGGATCACCGCAGCCGGTGATGCTGACGTGTCGATCCAGATGAAGCCTATTTGTCTCCCGGAGCCGCGCATGGATTCCTTGGAACGGATGATCCTAGAACAACACCAGCGCCTTAAGAAGTTTCTTCGTGGCCACGTCTTCGGGCACTAATGGGCACTAAATGGGCACTAAATGAGCACCGTCTGATGTCAAAACAGTTCGAGGGGTCGGTCCCACGTGTAGACAGATGAGGCGGTCGCTGTTGATACATCATCCCTAGCAGATCTGAAGATCTCACTTAGGGAAAAGTAACATCGGCTTGTTTTGTCCAGGAAAAGTGGACGTTTAACGCCATAACGAGGCTCACTAGTCTAATGGTAGCATTGGCTTGTGCGTGGTTTGACCTTGAAGACGCTTGGGGGCTTTCATGTGGGGGTTAAGAATCTCACCGCTGCTCACTGTATGTATGTATATCTATCATCTGATCGTGTGGGAGTGAAGGTACCATGGTATTCCAAAACAGACTCGTCCGCCAAGTGGATAGGATAGGTCAGACAAGCACTCGATGGGCACGCTGCCAGTACCGTCTAATCAATCTACTCCATGCTTATCGCAAGAACGAACTCCGCGAATTGGAGCGCGGCGGGATTCCGCCCCGTATTCCCTTCTCACTGTCTGAGTTCAAAACAAGGTTTATCTGTGACGACAAAGTGAGAGACGCAGAACTCTATAACTTTTCAAACGCGGGGCACTCCGTTGACGATTCTGCGCAAGATCGCCGCCCAACTGCCAAGAACATCCTGCTGAAGCAGAATCTGGACGTGATTTCTGGGCAACTTGCAATTGTTGGGAGAGGGAGACAGACAAATTTGAACCGCTGCCACCGGCTCCGTTATCAGGCAGGTCTATAACGGAATTCATTTGACCAACTCTACAGGGCTTAATTCAGGATTGTTGGTCTGGATGCTGGGCATGACATCGATGTATCGATGAAGCTGTTCGCAGGCTTTAAAGTGGTAGTGGGTTTGTTGGAAAGGAACTGCTGTTTGTGGGAGGCAGCATGTGTGTGTCCTTGACTACTAGCAGGAAATCATGAGAATATTTCTCCCCCCCCCCCCCAAAAAAAAATTGCTTTCAGACGATCATACTTCCAAACGATGAAGGTTAGAAATCTCCAAGCCTTCCAGATTAGCATCGCACCTGAGAAACCTTTTTTGGAGAGAAGGGGGGGGGGCGGAAGTGCAAGATACATAGATGCTCGAGAACTAGTGACTCGACAGGTTTAACACCAGCAATTTTATGAAGGACAAGATGACTACTCCTCCTGTTCATGAGGAGATCATGACTTGTGTGTCATAATTTTGTTGTATAGATCTCAGGGCAGATAAGGATGATGCCAAAGCTACTGCTTTCGGTCCCCTCATGTCCAACTTCTGTCTCGCCTGTATTTCATAACACCACCCATCCTTCGTTCTGGGCTCCCCAACCCACAAACAGACATAAAATAAATAAAAACTCCTAGCCCAAGCAGTCTCACCACCAAAGTACCCGTCATCATCTCCGTTTCCCACCGTCGTCAAATTCCTCCCACCTTCATAGTCACCACACCTCCTCCTGCTCATCCTCGACCTGGTCCCCATCCCCTAACCCCTTTAGACCCTCCCAGTCCCTCAACTCCCGACAAATCCCCCTACCCGCCGCCATCACACGCTCCAAGCACCCATCCGGATCTCTCTCAGCATCCGCAGAGTTGTACAAGACGATGGTCTCGCTGCAGTCATGCAAGAAGCTCATATCCCGACAGCCCTTTGCTTCCACGCCCAGTACGTCTTCCCGGTCCCGCTGCGCCCGTCGCCAGATGAGATTGCAGATGTGGTGGATGTTGTGGAGGAGGGAGTTGGTGGGATGGGGGATGGGATTTTGCTTGGCGAGATTGGTGTGATGGTGATCGTCTTGCCCCGGGGAGTGGCACTTGTTGCTAGCAAAGACCATGTGGTCGAGATGGCTCTCGCTATGTGCTCGTCTGCACGAGCCGGGATCCGCGTAGGGGGACCATCGGCTCCCGTGCGTGTGGTCATGGCTCCTAACCGGCCCGCCTCCCGATGAATGCGTTCCTCCCGCATCCACAGCACGTCCATTACGCAGATCCCAGTTCACCCGCAGACCCTCCAGGTACCGCTGCGTAGCCGCCAGACAGATATCATGGATCTCAACAACATCGTCCGCAAGCGTCCTCCGCGGCTCAGCGATCGAAGACGCACCCTCGCGCGAGGCGGTGCTTACGCTGTCGTCGGGATAGATCGTGGATGCGCCTTCGCCTAGTGTCGACGAGGGCACGGATATGACTTCCTGCTCGGCTCCGAAAAGAACTGACTCGGCGCGAAAGGGCGGTGTGTCGAGGATGCCGCTGAGGGGGCCCAGGTCACTGTCGCTGGGGACTCGGAAGGTGTTGGGGTGACGAGATGAGGCGAAGGGCATGGGCTGAGAAGTGGCCACGCCGTGGCAGCCTTCGGTGAGATGGTGTGGTGCTTCTGTAGCAGCATTCGGGTATACGAATGGTGATGACGGCGGATATGTCACGTTGTCGTGATGAGGAGGGCACCGCCGTGCTGAGGGCTCATGGTGCCCAGGGGCAGCGTCGACGTTGCTGCCATGTGATTCAAGGTCGCACCAGTGGCGGTACATCCGCGACTGGGGCATATTCTCTTCGTCATTATTATTCACCAGTGTCTGCACTCGTGGTCGAGATGACGCCCATGAAACAGGGTTTGGGATGGGCATGCGAGGGGAGATTTCCTCCTCAGGGACGTGGCCGTACACGCCGAAGCGAGGATGTATGTATCCATGACGAGTGGACGATGATGAGAAGCCCTGGAAGTAGCCGAACGGCTCGGCGTAGTAAGGACGTGGTGATTTGGTCTCAGTTACTGACTGAAAGTGCTGACCCATCTGAGGAGTGCTCGGCGTGCTGCGGTGTGCGTAGAAACGCGCACTAGGGGAGGGTGGCCGATGATCCATACCAAGAGTTGGTATCATTTCCTGAAGCAGCAGGTTGGTAGGTAGAAGACATTCAGGTTCAACTAGAATCCTCTGGATGATACCTACAAGGCCGGCTGCATATAAATACATGATAACCACAACAAGGCGAATCGAGATATGACCATGGGGTTTCTCTGCCAAATAGAAGACCCCGTCACCGCGGACGTGCCGCTAGAGAGTCAGTGCTGAGACGACATGAGGCTGATGCCAACCCTGGTCAAAGAGCGAGTTCAAAAGCATTGGATGTTTTACCAACTATTCATTGTGAGGACCATTGTGATCTAGTTCTAGGTATGCCAGATGACGACTCTGCCGTCAACTCCGGTTGCTTGACATGAAAATTAGCACCCAGGCTTGGCTCCCAAAGAGGCTTTGGGGAAGAGACTCACAGCTAAACTTGGTGACAGATGATCCAGAAGACTCATACGGGCGGATCATTGTAATTGTGTTTTGATGAACGGTGGAGAGTTTCGTGTCGTCCTTTGCCTTGCCCTTCAAGTCCATCTGCCTAAACATGTTCAAAGCAGAATCCTCCCTCTCGTCGGCCAAGCCTGGCCTGGCCTTTGCTTCCAAGGTTCCAGCCAGCTGCCAACCGGTTTCACCGCCCTGAAAGCGGAACGCCTCGCAATCGTAACCAGCGGCAATGATCTCAGTTTCTTTGGACCAGAACAGACTCATGAATGGAAGTAGCTGGGTCGTGACGCTGATGACAGCCTTTGGGGGCTGCTCGGGTGCGCTGGGGTAGACGACTGTGATGCTGCTGTCGTGAGATGCGAAGGCCAGTGCATCGCCACTTGGCGAGAATGCGACCGAGTGAACCCATCCGGCGGAGTTATTGAGAAACTCGCCGCAGACAGTGTTGAAGGGCAGCCTCTCGCCCCATGCGCTGGGCTCAGGACGAGCATCCACCGCCTTGATGAAGCTCGAGAAGACTCGGGCGTGGGCGTCGGTGGAGCCAGCCGCAAGCAGCACGGAGTTGGGGTGCCAGGCGACACTGGTGATGGTGCTCCGGATGGGCTTCTTCAGGTGCTTGGAGACCCACCAGTCGTTCTCCTCCTCGAAGTAGCAGATGGCAATCACACGGTCACCCGAGCCGACAGCGAACTTGGTCTCGGAAGGGGACCAGCGCACGAAGGTGGCAGCGCGATTGATCCGGAGCAGAACAAGAGTAGGCTTGTAGCCCTGCGGAGATGGCTCCCACACCAGCGCATTCCGGTCTGCCCTTCAGTCAGCATGATGCTCTGCCTGGAAACCCCAATTGTCTGTCGTACACACCCTGAGAGGAGGTCACGATGCGGCCCGAGTTAGGTGCAATATCGACACTGGTCACGGTCTTGTCATGACCCTTCAACTCGTCCTTCAGCTTGAAAGCATTGCCAGCCTTTCCGTACAGCTCGACGGTCGAGTCTCGCGCGATAGCCAAGGTCGATCGGTCGGCCGAAAAGGAGTGGTCGGCAATTGGGTTGTGGAAGAGATGGTGGACTTCCGGTGCAGGCATCTTGAAGATTGTGTTCTGGAAGGCTTGTGATAGGAGTAGCTCTCTACTACCACGAAGAATTGCTGGATTATGTCGGTGGCATGGAAAGGTGTTGATGTTACTGGAGAGTGTTTGGAGTCACGTCGGGAGCTGAAGTTAAGCTGCCCCTGAGCAGTGTGGGGTATTACGTCACCTTCAATAGAAGCATAAACCCCTGTAGTATGGTAGGCAATCCAGGAAGGGTGTCTGCAAGCTGCAACTTTACTGCAGAAAAAGATGCTTTGGGAGAAAGCTTAACACGACATGCCAACAATCTAACTCCTCTCCAAAATCCACCACGTCTACTCCTTTAATATTGTTCCAGCAGTGGTGGATCTTGGATACCACTTCCTCTTATCTTTCCACGCGACAGCTCCAAAACAGCGCATCAAGATGCCTCCAGCCCCTCCCAAAGCGCCTCCACCGGGGACGATCCCCAAAAAGCCCGAATCTATCCCCCCCAACCAAACGCTCTATGTTCGAGGTGTGCCGTCAGCTCAGATTCAGAAAGAGGACCTGCGGACGGCGCTGTACCTTCTGTTCTCTACTTACGGACCGGTGCTCGATGTCGTCGCCTTGAAGACCATGAAGATGAGGGGGCAGGCGCACATCGTCTTCCGTGACATACAAACGGCGACACAGGCCATGAGAGCATTGGATGGGTTTGAGTTCATGGGCGAGGAGATTGTAGGCTCACATTTAGTACTTGGGTTTCTATTTGGGTTATCGAACTAACGCACGCTACAGAAGGTATCGTACGCGAAGTCCAAGTCGAGTATCATCGCGAAGCTCGATGGCACCTTCAAGCCGCCTACGGCCACCACACAGGCAGCAGAGATGACCGATCTTCAGCATCTCATCTTCAGCGCGCCTTTGCCTGGTGCGCTCCCTGCGGCCGCACCACCCGCCCCGTCTGGCCTGCCCTCGAAACCGCAAGCCGCACCTGTAAATGCAGAGGCATCGGAGAACAGGGGACAGAAGCGACCGCGCGAGGAGGAGGAAGAGGAGGACGAGGACAGCGATGTGGCCATGGAAGAGGACAGCGACGACGACTGAGAGGCTCGAAGCCACGGATTCGAGAGTCGCATGGCGGTAAAGCCATGGTGACGGATTTCGACGACAACTTGCATAACGGCTCAGTTCATCGCCATTTCTTTCGGCACCCAAAGCCCCACGCATCCCCCGACCAGGCCTAGCCATACCATGAGGTAGTCCTCCTTCGAGCAGTCGAAGTTCGACATTGCATCACCGAGAAGACATGGGTGGACGAAGAAGCTGGGAATACCCGTGACAGGGTGATGCTGTTTTTTTTTTCTCGGTGTGTTAGTATTAGACCTGGACAAGCCGGAATCTGGAATCAGGGACCAACAATTGACTCATTTGCAGCAAAGGCAAGCACTTACATCCGCTGATATGCCGCCGATATTTCCAACCTTTCGAAGACCATCTTTGTACTGGCCTGGGACTAGACGGCGGAAGACGGTGTCGATATTGAACGCGGGCTCATCCACTGACAGCCCATCGAGTCTGAACCAGAGGCAAGGCGCTTGATATGTTGGATGGAGATGAATCTCATACGTGACGTATCCGAAATCTGGCGGTTTTTGCACCTTATGAATGACTGCCTGGGAGGACATGAGCTTCATTCGGGATATATCAGGAACAGAAGCACTGGATTTATACAGGATCGGACTCCCCTGCCTCCATCATCTCCTGGTCCTCTGTGCCTCCTGTATTTGCGCTGTCAAGGTCGAATGAGAAGTTGTCGAGACACGCGGAGAGGTCCCCATCATCGAGTTCTCCATCGAGCGGCCGGATAATCTGGATGTATGTTGCGTATTCCGCAGACGTCGAAAATGAGATGTCTAGCGCCCTGCAGACTCTCAATTTCCACCGCTGTCTCACTGGACCAAGAGTAGCCTGCGTGTACCGCCTGTCAAGTTGGTGACAGGTCTCGGCGAACTCGTCAGCGTCGAGAAACGGGTAGTTCTTGAACTCGGCGCTGCGTTTCGGTTGACCGCTCATCTCCAGTATCAATTTCGTAGGGTATAGGTAGGTATTCCGGTATCCCCTGCAGGGTTGACTTTTCCTCTGAAGTTTGGTGGTGTGTATAGTCCAGGCTGCTTGTTGAAAGTTGTGATGTGCAGAATGCATGCACACATGCAAGATTGACCACAGCTAGACCCGACCCCTACCAAGTACCGAGGAGGTAGGTACCTCTCGGCCGGGACCCCCCTGATGAGCCCACTTTAAATAGTATGCCGCTTGTTGGCAGGGAACTTGAGAGCCTACGACGCCTCTCCAACTTAAGTGCATATGCAACCATTCCCGACGATATCCCAATTTGAACCAACCCGCTGTCCTTTTGGGCATACATTTTTCTTTTGCATCACGACGACCTCATAGCAAGCACAGACCGCATTATATATTCAGACAGCCCTCCTGCCGATTTCTCCCTACTGTTCAGCTTCCCCACATTCCGACTTTCTTTTTTTGATCCACAGAGCTTGCCTGCCCACTCTCGGCATCGCAGTTCCACGCTCAAGGCCACAGCCCAGTTGAACTCTGGCCTTGACAAGTGGACAGATTGATTTCATCTGGTCTGTTCCTACTGTCCAGAGCGCCCACGCACCCAGTGGACGCTCTCCATGAACAATTCCCTTCGAGATCCCTTCAACCTTCGAAGGAGTCTCAACGGTGCGCCCACCGCCGCGGCCGCCCTCACACAGTTCAACCTCCTGCGCGCGACCGCGTCACAGGTCGCCACGCAGGTGACGGAGAGGGTCACCGAGACAGCAGCAGAGGCGATCGAGCGAGGGAAGCAGGCTGTCGAGGACCTCAACCAGAACCTTCGCGAACAACGAGAGCGCGCGAAAGAGAAGAAAGACGACGATTACCACCACGAGATCGAAGACCGCGGCACACAGGACCAGAAAGAGGAGGACATGTCTTTCACAGTTCCCAAACATGTTCCTTCTTTTTCGAACCCACAAAGAGTATTAGAGGATCGTGTGTGGGGAGCGTCAGGTGTCACCGCAAGATCAGCACGTGGAGGAGGTGGCGCAGGAGGTGGCATGATAGGAGAGGGCTTGGACAAGGTCGGAGGTTTCCTGAATCCCAACAGGGGCACATTGCCCATGTACAAGGACAAACCGTACGCATATCCTATAAGTTCGCGACAACGGCCGTTGTATCGGCGAAAGAGATTCATGGCGTGGGTACTCATCATGGTGTTGGCGGCGGCCTACCTGCTTGGCATGTTTGGCAAGGACGGATACGAGAGGATCCCATCGCTGAAGGCGAGCAACTGGCTCCAGAACGAGGAGGTCGCGCCCAAGGCCAACGTCGACTGGCTGCAGAGAAGGGATAGGGTGGTTGAGGCTTTCGAGCTGAGCTGGGATGCGTACGAGCGGTACGCCTGGGGTATGGTTTCTCCACTGGCTCAGGTCTGAGAGGGAGGTGAGAACCCGTCGTTGTGGCTGACATTTCTATAGGTCACGATATGTATCACCCCGTTCAAAAGAATGGCAAGGATATGGCCACAGGCGGTCTTGGCTGGATCATCGTCGATGCTCTCGACACGATGATGCTCATGAACCTCACCAGCCGAGTCGCTCATGCGCGGGAGTGGATCTCGGAGTCTCTCAACTATGACAAGGATCAGGACGTGAATACCTTTGAAACGACCATTCGGATGATGGGCGGCTTGCTATCCGCACACTACCTAGCCAACACATTCCCGGACATGGCGCCGCAAGCCGATGACGACCCAGGAGCACCAGGCGAGGATCTTTACATCGAGAAGGCAAAGGACTTGGCGGATCGACTCTTAGCAGCCTTTGAATCTGAGTCTGGAGTGCCATATGCCAGCGTGAACGTTGGCAAATACCAAGGTCTCCCCTCCCACGACGACGACGGTGCCTCATCTACTGCGGAGGCTACGACGCTGCAGCTGGAGTTCAAGTACTTGGCGAAGCTGACGGGCGAGAAGAACTACTGGGACAAGGTCGAGAAGGTCATGCAAGTCCTCGATGACAACGGTGCCAAGGATGGACTCGTGCCTATCTATGTCTATGCCAACAGTGGCAAGTTCCGCGGCTCGAACATCCGCCTGGGTAGCCGAGGCGACTCTTACTACGAGTACCTCATCAAGCAGTACCTGCAGACTAACAAACAGGAGCCCATCTACCTGGAAATGTGGGACGAGGCCCTGCAGGGTGTGCGCAAGCATCTGGTCACCTACACTGAGAACGCGCAACTCACCATCATCGGTGAGAAAGTGAGTGGCCTTTCTGGCGAACTTAGTCCTAAGATGGACCATCTTGTCTGCTTCATGCCCGGCACCATCGCGCTCGCTGCGACAGGCGGCATCCCCGAAGCTGAAGCGAAGAAGCTGCCAACTTGGAACGCCCAGAAGGAGCGCGACATGCAGCTCGCGCGCGAACTAACCCAGACCTGCTGGGGAATGTACAAGTACATGGCCACGGGCCTGGCGGCTGAGATCACCTTCTTCAAACTTCCTCACCCGGAGTTGCCAGAGGGCTCAAAGCACCAGGCGCCCAAGGAATTCGACCCCGACCCAGACGCGGAGTGGCGGAAGGACTTCATCGTCAAGCCGGGCGACTCACACAATCTCCAGCGGCCAGAGACCGTCGAGTCACTGTTCTACATGTGGCGTATCACAGGCGACGTCAAATACCGAGAGTGGGGCTGGGAGATGTTCAAGTCGTTCATGAACTACACCGCGGTGGAGGAAGGCGGCGGCTTCACGTCGCTGTCCAACGCCAACGTCATCCCTCCCACGCGGAGGGACAACATGGAGTCGTTCTGGCTCGCCGAGACACTCAAGTACTTTTACCTGCTGTTCTCGCCCGACGACTTCCTGCCTCTCGACAAGATCGTCATCAACACCGAGGCACACCCGCTGCCACGGTTCGACATGGGCCCCTTGTTCTCCACCGGCTGGAAGCGGAAGCCTCGCGACAAGGATGGCAACATCATCGAGGAGGCTTCTGGCACGGAGTCTTCGACTTGATAGATTGGATGGCAGGGGCAGGGGGGTCGGGGATTCCTTTCCCATCTTTTGTATACCATATTTCTCATCTGGCGGCGTTTCGGGTGGAAGGCATAGCACCCAGCAGGCAGCAAGCAGCAGGCATAATCGACATGAACCTATTCTTTCTTGACACAATATGGCGCGAGGAATGGATCATCTCAAAAGCGCCGAAAGAAGGCTGAAAAGCGGCATTCTTGCATTCCATTACCGGCTATCTAAGTACCTACCTAGGTGGGTAAGCAAAATTATGACAAAACAACCGGGGGGGAGGGGGCCAACCAGGTTGGTCTTCAGCCAATTTCTCGTCGACTGGGCCAGGAACATGTACGGAATGATCGAACGTTGGTCCATGAGATACACAATAGCCGACTATCATGGGATCCCTGTC
>MUZH01003818.1:0-25152 GCA_003012965.1 Juglanconis oblonga | reverse complement strand
AATTTTATATATTGTTGTGGAGTTCTAGTTAATTAAAGTGGTAGGTAGTGCGAAAAGTGACCGACTCGATGTTATGACCGACTCGATGTATAACTATGTTATAAGTATTATAATATTCTAAGCTATCTTTCTTATCTCTTTTTCGATTCTCTCTAGCTTATTCTATTTTAATTACTTTTTATTAATATTATTAACCCTATGCTTATATAAGGTTAAGCGTGCAATCTCTCTTTTAATGCTTTCTAACCTGCAGAGCACGGTATTAAGCAGGCTATGTTGGAGTTAATTAAAGGCGCTCTAGTTTCGCGCGATTTTTATATACTCTGCTATGTCTTTGATTTGCGGGACCTTAATGCACGGCAGTCGGAGCCGAAGCGGCCAGATCTTGCCGAGGACGCCGGCCAGCTGACTGAGTCGTTTTTGTTTGCCCCTCGCTACTGCCCCCATCCATTAGCGAGGGGGGGGGGGGGATGAACCAACGACATGTCACATCTGGTTTGATATTTGTCACTAACGTTTGCCTGGAGACAAATTCACCTTTGCTACCAGTACTTTGGTTCATTTGGCCTCCTCCGCCGTCCCAGACTCACTTGGCCGCGTTTGTTTCCGTAGTACCTACTCTCCACAATACCATCCTCCTTCAGGGCCACTATCACTTACACAACCCGAGTGGCGCCGCATCCTGCAGGGGATCCACCACATATTCCCGCAACGGGACGACCTTTCAGCTCACACAAACTACGCCTTTTCTTCCCCGATCCGTCTTCTCCCCTCCCCACCGGGAAGCGTCGACCCACAGCATGCAGCCCATGGCCCTAGACCACGGCTCGCTGGAGCACCTCCTCCCCTCGCACTGGAAGACCCAGATCACGGCCTGGCTCGCCGAGGACACGCCCTCCTTCGACTACGGCGGCTTCGTGGTCGGCGACGGCCCGCGCACCGCCACCCTGTACGCCAAGTCCGGCGGCATCATCGCCGGCATCCCCTTCTTCAACGAGGTCTTCGCCCAGACCGGCTGCACCGTCGAGTGGCACCACGTCAAGGAGGGCCAGCACATCGAGCGGACGCCACGCAGCGGCAGCAGCAGCAGCAGCTTCAAGACCAAGCTGGCGACCGTGAGCGGGCCCGTCAAGGGCATCTTGCTGGGCGAGCGCGTCGCCCTCAACATCCTCGCGCGGTGCTCGGGCGTCGCCGCCATGTCGCGGGGCTTCCTGGTGAACCTGCGCTCGGCCGGCTACCGGGGTGCGCTGGCGGGCACGAGGAAGACCACGCCGGGCTTCCGGCTGGTCGAGAAGTACGGCATGCTCGTCGGCGGCGCGGATGGTCACCGTATGGATCTCAGCTCCATGATCATGCTCAAGGACAATCATGTATGGAGCCGGGGCAGCATCAAGGAGGCCGTGGCCGCGGCTAAGGCCGTTGGTGGGTTCAGTCTGAAGGTCGAGGTCGAGGTACAGAGTGAGGCCGAGGCGGATGAGGCCATCGAGGCTGGAGCGGACGTGGTCATGCTGGACAACTTCACCGGTGAGGGCATCAAGACCGCCGCCAAGAGTCTGAAGGAGCGGTGGGCGGGCAAGAGGCAATTCCTGCTTGAGGTCTCCGGCGGCATAACACTGCACAACGCCGAGGAATATGTCAACAATGGTGAGTATATATATCATGCGCCCCCTGGAAAGACATTTCAAACAGTATGCTGACCCTGATGACTTTAGACATCGACATCATCTCGACCAGTGCCATCCACCAGGGCGTGCCTCATGTCGACTACTCCCTCAAGATTGATCACTGATGGGACGATGGCAACCCCAGCCGGGCTTGAAAATTCCATTCTTACAGGTCCTTCCTGCGCATTACGTAGGTATCACTTAGATGAGATGCTTTCAATGTAATCGATGCTCGGCCCATCCCGTATATTCGCGTCCTCTGTCCCGCCCTGTCATTGCAAGACGAGAGAGCAAGTAGCTCCTCTCCCGACGCCCCTCAAGCTCCAACCAAGGACTCAATGCTATGAGTGGGGAGTAGGTGTGCAACATTCAACTATCAAAACAAACCCTATAGGCGGGAAAAACGTCCTCCCGTCTCCCACCTGCGCCATTCTCGGAGCCCATATCGCAGCCAAAGTCTACGCCAGGATCGAGCCCCAATCACAGACAGCGACCCACCACACCCCGTCCACAGCCCGGGACGAGCCGTTCTGTCAACCGAAGAACAACGCCACGAGACGCCCACCACAGGAGAGGCTCGCCGTCACACATCGAGCTTGTGCTATCAAGGCACCACCTGAGTACCATTGTCATACACGAGAGCCTTCTCTCTTGAGTCGTTGCTTGGACAGTATCGAGTGTTCATGAAGGTGCGTCCTCTCAAAAGCATACAGCCATCCCAGTGCCACCAACAAGCCGGGCGCAAGAGGATAGTATACTAGTAAAGAGAAACCACTCGCTCTTGATGAAGAATGCCACCCCCTCCCGACTTTCCTGGTACAGTAAAGTATGCGTATAGAAGTTCAACAAAAGTACAGATGCATTGATGCGCTGCAAAGTGATGATGCATAATTTTCGCTTCCTTCCAGGTAATCGCAAATCAAGGAGTCAACCCCAACCAGGTACGCCAGCGACGAATGCATAGGTTATTGTCAATGTGTTCGCACCAGACTGCGGTGCGACCACCAGCTTGCCTTGATCAGACCGCTCATCTCCACCGATTATGCCAACAATCTCCTCCACAAACCCGCGAGGAATTCCCTCCTCCTAATCAACACGAACGCAGGAAGCAGACCAACAGCCGCCCACTGCCACCACTGCACGTGGCGGAGTTTCCAACGCAACTTGCGGAGAGTAAAGAAGGGTGTGCGATACTGTACGAGAAAAACAAAAGAGGTTCGGTTAATACACGGCAGCCTCGATATCGATGGGGACGGTGAAGGAGGAAACGACGGAGGAGTCAACGACGGTGATGCGGGAGTTCGTGTTTGCAATCGCAGCTGCTTCGGTGCGCAGGGTGGCTCTTACCTGGTGCACGACCTCGGGGGTCGGGTGGTGCTTCTCCATCGCGGTCGCAACCAGCGCGATGAGCGCCGCGCCTACACCTGAGCCATCCTTCGCGATCCCGATGCGGATCCTGTTGGCGCCTGCCTCGCCGATGCCGTCAATTGACTTGAACGCCTCGTACATCATGTCGCGGAAGTACGGGTAATGCTCAACGAGGCTACCGTCAACACCAATATCGATCGGTTCGCCGTCCCAGGCCGGGTCGTCCAGCTTCCCGGTCTTCAGGACGATGGCAGCGACTGCCACGGCCGATAGACGTGCCGCACGACGGCCAATGGCCTCGGCAACAGCTTTGAAGGCTTGCGCATCCTCCAGGGAGGGGCTGTACACCTGAATCTGGTCCTCAAGCGCCTGACGCAGAGTGCCTAGGTCTGGTGTGTTGTCTGCGGCCGCCACAGACATGATCGCGGTGTCGACGCCCCACTGCTTGAAAATGCCGGACTCGGTGGACACGGTGGTGGTCGACCGCCAGTCGTTGGAGCTCGAGTTAACATCTTTGAAGAGCTGGATGTTCTGGTTCTCCAACATGTCGAAGATGGTCCGGCGCAGAATCTCTCCTAGGAACATGCCCGACACGCGCTTCTCGAACATCTGGATGCCGGGATTGTTGCTTGCCTTGTCCAACGCGATATCCCATGTCGTGTTAGGTAGCACGCTGAGTTGGTTGTCGAAGGAGCCCCACTCGGTGTTTACAACCATATCCCCCGTCGTATCGTCAAAATGACCTGGGATATCCTTCTTGACGTTAGATAGCTTCTCGATATATGCACCGTTGGTGCCGGTGCCGAAAATGGCACCCAGAACCGTCCCTTGCTTGCCAGGCGAGGTATAGGAACGCGCCATAAGCGTTCCGACCGTGTCATTCACAAGCGCAGCAACCTTGACGGGGAGGCCCAGCTTGTCGATCTCGTTCTGCAGCAGCTCACACACGTCCTTGCCGATAGCATCGGGGATGTCGAAGCCCTTGGTCCACCGCATTAGAATGCCCTTGTTGATGCCGATCTGCTGGACGGGGAAGCTGAAGGTGAACCCCAGACGGAAGATATCCTCATCCAGAAAGCCCTGGGGGTTGCTGAAGGTGAATCGCCGTCTTACGCGGTGCTCGAAACGGTCGCTGTGGTGTGTACAGAGGAATTCCTCGATCTGTTTTGCGAGGAAATAAAACAGTTCCCGGGCGCTCTTTGCGGTCATGAGCGGCTTGGGGATGGCAACCTTGGAGTAGGTGAGGTTAAAGGTGGTGTCTCCGTTCAACTGAACAGAGCATACTCGGAAGTTGGTGCCTCCGAGATCGACGGCGAGATACAGGCCCTGCGCGCATGGGGGTTAGTCGCGAGTCTTGTTGCGCGCGGAATGCGCCGTGCAGCTTACCTTTTCGGTACCATTGGGGACGCCGGTGACGTATGTGGGAATCTGGCTCAAGCTCGTGCCGTCCTTCTCGAGCCCCTCGTCTGCGGTCATATGAGCTATATGTCACCCAATGCGCGGTGAGTGAGGGCGCGACCTACCCATCTGGTGGAGGAACTCGAGTACGCCCTTGTTGAGGTCGTCATTGTTGTACTCGAACTCCTGGACGATGCGGTTTGTCTCGGAAGTGAGCCCCATGGTGAGAGGTACGGAGGTGGGCGCTGAGGTAGGGAAGGCTTGAGGGTTTTCGCAGACGGGTTCCGGGGAGACTTGGGCAAGAGGAGAGTAGGAGGGACGAAGAAGAGGGTGCAGAGGTATTATATGAGAGAAATGGAGCAACTTGGCGTTATGAAGAACAAGCTGGACGAGCTAGAGCAAGGAAGAAGCAGGGTTAGCTATTAAGCAACGTAGACGGGTACGAGGGTACCTCCAGGGTGGGCGACGACACGCGAGACAAAACTGGGGGTAGCTTGGGTGGGTGCAGTGGTGAGATGATGCGGGGCAGTCTGGAGGGGAGCTAAAAATGCAGAAATGGACCGGATTGGGGCCGTTGGAGGGACATGGACCGTGGCCGAGGTTACGATCATGTCCAACTGGCCCGGGCCAAGAACTTACTAAGATTAGGACGGCCGAGACAGCCCAGCAGAGCGGTACCCGGTTAACAGAGGAGAATTCGAGAAACGAGGACGAGGACGATCGCCGTCTTTTCTTTGGGGCGCCTTCTTGTTTGTCAGCTTTGGCGGCGGGATCGTTCATCTGACAGCCTGGGGCGTCGACTCGCGCAACTGAATCGTCGATGGCGCGCCAGGGGGCGCTGCCGCACAACGAAGAGTCCTCCAGTTTGGCGACCGTTGAGAACCAAGGAAGGGGGACGATTGATCCGGCAGGGCGGAACGTCCAAACCCTACAGTGACGCACTGTCTAACCCGCCACTAGAAACTGCTGAATGCGGCGCTGCAATGGTACTCGTCTTTCTTCCCCGGACTTCCTATGCGATAGTTTTCCTGGAGCCGTGTCCTGGGGAATTGTTCCATGCGGAGAGGGGACGTGACCAAAGCAAAAAGACCAGAATCCCTGTGATTCCTACAGGCGGCCACCTCAACGATGGTGGACAGGTAGGTACAGTAACAGTAGGCAGGTACCTGTGAGACC
Source organism: Juglanconis oblonga (assembly GCA_003012965.1). NCBI lineage: Eukaryota > Fungi > Ascomycota > Sordariomycetes > Diaporthales > Juglanconidaceae > Juglanconis > Juglanconis oblonga. The sequence goes on along the minus strand of MUZH01003818.1, from coordinate 19,546 downwards.
CGTTCTCGTAGGCACGACGATAGGGCCTGAGAGATGGCCGAGTCGTTACCAGCAAGTTGCCTGCGCGGTCGTGTGGCTGGCGGAGATTTCGGAACGGTCTGGGTGGAGCGAGGAGGAAAAGGGCCGGATACGCTGCAGGTGAGGTTTGGTAATGAGACCACGGGCGAGTCCAGATAGCTGCACGGCCCCTGCGAGTAAACCCGTACCTGCTGATGGTCGTCGGATTTTTGAGAGATGTCACTTCAGTTCCGCGGTCGAACGGACCGAAATGCTGGATCTGTCCGGGACAAAAGACGTGCAGCGCTGCACAAAGGGGCGATTGGCAGATGGTCAGCTCCGGGCCCAGGAGAAGGGAGTGGTTGAATTGACAGGGCGGTAGGGGAGGACGATCGTGGAGGGGGGTGGAGTCGCACTCTGAGCGCTGGGCGGTCAAGAAGCGCCTGGTCACAAGTTTTGTAGGAGCGATTGCACAACGGTATCTCGCGGTGGTGAAGGTTATCGGCGTATCTTGCCAATCGACAGATATCCCTTGCTTCTGCCCAGCCCTATGTTATAGTTCGTGGTGGCTGCGAGGCCGCTTTTTTTTTCAAGATTGCCGCCTCTGCCAACCACAGCACTGAGTGAACCACAGTTCACTGCAAGCCATGCGTTAGTGGGTGCTGCACATTTCTCCCTTGCCCTTCCCAGAACCCAGAAGTGGGACGGGGCGGCACACGCACACCCACTCTGCCACTCAGTCGAATCGCCAGGACGAAGTGTCAAGTCCCAATTGAAGAGTGGAGGCGTGATTCCTAGGACGGCGGATGGGATGACGCGAATTTGTCTGCCGGGCACGGGGCTCCCACACAAGTCTCCACCGGACTCCAACAGCAATTCAGCGGGATTCCATGGGGTGATGTCGCTTTGACGGGGAAATTGTCGCGTGGAGAGGATCGTGGGTTGTCGTGGGTTGTCGTGGGTTGTCGTGGGGCACAGAGTGCCCGTGGGCCTGGGCCTCCTGGCCGTCAATGAATCGGGGCCCTCGGTGACGTTGGCGGTCGTTTCTTGGAAAGTTCTGGAGCTAGACGAGCTAGACGAGCTAGACGAGGGACTGACTGGTTGTCCAATCTTGCTGATGAATCAAGACCGTTTCAAAGCCTCCAAGGTCGGTCTTCGCGACGTGTGCTTCGTCCGATGGCACGAGCTGCCAGAGCTGGACGACTCTGCGGAGGGCTGGACAGCGTCGAATGCTGGGGAACGGCCAGACGGCGGGGTGGACCGGAAGAAGGAACCGCGACAAAAGGACCGAATTAATGAGTTCAGACCACCAAGAAATGTCGACGGATGTTGACCGAGGCGATCAGGGAATCTTCTTCAAAAGTCGGAGGCCGCAGCAAACATTGGTTAGGTTAATCATAAAGGTTGTCACCAGGTTGTCACAGGTACAGGACTGCGGGATCTCAATCTCACGAGAGGAAGGAACCGTCGGCACAATGATTGCAACCTCCGCGCCGGGGACTCCGCACTCCAAAACTCAGCGTCCAAAATCCGAGCTCGAGCTCCACGGGGAACGCAAGGAATGCAAAACGGACGAGATCAAGGACACAAGCCCTTTCTCTTGTTTTTATGCCAGCCTGGCTTTCAATTTCTCCGCCTTGGCTGTGGACTGGAGGGCAGGAAGGTGGAGCCCCTGCCAATTCAAGCAGGTAATCAGCTCATCAACCCGAGATCGTTCCCGGCAATTGTGGACGGAAAGCTGCAACGTGGCTGTTTTTGGCGTGAAACACTTCTGCCGGGGTGAACCATATCGTAGCCACCAACATGTCTTCAGCCTCATATCCCAAGTTCGAGAGCACCAAAACCACTCTAGTAGGAGAGTATACGACGACGACGGGGCCGCCCTAGTTCTGTTTGGCCTTGGCTGGGCCGCATCTCGCCCAGCTCTGGATCTCAACCTCGCCACCAATGCCGGCGGCTGATACGCGTCAGGACTCAGAATCGACATAGATGCTTTTGGTTAGTATTAGTAGAGTCTGGAAGCCCCGCCAAGATTTTGGTATCAACGAAAGACTAGTTCTTGCCAACTGGGGCTTGCAGGCCGCCTTGCTAGGGTCTCTAGCAGATGTAAGGGTGGGTATCTAGATAGTCGGGTGCTGTTCAACGAGATACTAATTCTCGCTGCCTCGGTAGTGGGAGTATGGTAACTGTCTGGAGACCTGGGTGATTGCTAGTCACGATCCGAGTGCCGTATGGGCATCTCAGACAATTATGAAGCTGGGAATCTAGGCTCTACCATGCGTTTAGTTGAGTGTCAGAGCTTTCCAATCGAATTCAAGGGACGGAGAGTCTTCATTGGGTTCTGAGGTTTGGTATATGGTGTCACCGTGTCCCCCTCCCCCGTTCCAAGAAATCTTCATCCTAACGTCTGACCATCTACAAATTGTGCAGGGCTGGCGGGTTGCTCAAAGGCCTTAAAAGCTTGTCCAGATATGGTGTTCTCTCAGCTTTGAAGCTGGGGATTATCAGTGACATAGAAAGAGTGGTGCAAGCATCGCCACTATGTATTTCAAGCTGACACCGAACGCCCTACATGCGTAGTTTTGGTTGAGTGAAAGAGATAATTATCAAACTTCGGCATTTTCATATTTGATGTTCTATGACAGAACAGCTGTGGTCAGACAATGGAATGAAATTTCAGAATAGTCTATTTGGAATTGTGCAAGGAAGATGCAGGTGGGAACACTTAAGAAGATCGTTGACAGAGTATACCTAAGGTTACAGAAGTTGTTGAGAGTCTTGATTGAACTTGCAACATATCTCCATCACAGCCACGATCGTGGTTCCTTTTTCTTATGGGTGACTCCAGCAAATTCCCAGGTGAGTGTAAAATCAAGTGGCTAGTAATGTTACAACAGCGTATGAATTTTCAGGCAGACTCTTGTTGCAATAATGTCATTGCAATCCACCACTCTTTCTTGTATAATTTTAGCTGTTGGTGGGTTTCCATGAGAACAGGTATTCGTAGAACTGAAAATGGATGTCCTATGCATATGGCAGCCCTGCTTCTATTCATAAGGAGGGTTTTCAAGTACCCACAAGGACTCCCTCCGTCCGGTGATTCACTCTGCACATCTTGCTCGAGGTGTGTTCCGTTGGGTTAACCTAACCATCTACGGGATGATCGACTGTAGGGTGATCGATTATTAGATATCTAGTGTAGCAATGAGTGCCCGTCTGTGGCAGAGTCCCTGTCTCATTTGGATATTCATTTTCAGCCCTAGGAACATCCTTTTCCCATATCAAATGGTAGAGAAAGTCATATACCTAATAAACGTGGCTACAGATTCCCATCCACCTTGCCGGAGGGAGCCGGGCTTCGAACTTGCAATGAACAGCAATACCTGAGCAGTTGTGCTGCCATGCGAAGTCCAAGATATCGCAACTGAAAGCCTACGATGTCGAATCTACCTATGTTTCTATTCAAAGTCCAACCCATTTACAGGTGGTATGCAACCAATCTAGAGCTTGTCGGGTTTCAGATCCAGACCACAACTGTGGTGAGTAGTATTTAAGGTCCCGGTTCAGTGGTCTATGTAACTGCGCAGACGTTGTGTTTTTCTTACTCACTAAACTGATCCATACTGAGAAGACTTAACATCTACCATATGGACCTCATCAGAAGGAAAAACGAGAGAGATAGGTCAGCCTATGTTGCTGCATGCTTTACTGGCCATGCTCTGAACAGTGTGTGCCTAATTCTAGCCTTGGAAGCTTCAGGTCTATCCCCATTTCAACTGAAAAAGCCGAGAATGATATCTCAATGTCCGCTTCGAGCCCACAAACCATTCCAGCTGCTGACCGCCACCGTCAGCTGTCCTTCGAATCACAGCAAGATCCTATGGCCGGGTAAGCCGCACTGTAACCCGAAGCGACCTCAGGATTAATGAAGAGCGCGTCGCCCTGCAATGGTTGCTGCGCCGGCTGCGTTCTCAGCCGGCGTTCCGTACTTGGTTGGCGCTCAATGGCCCTCCATCCTAGGAGGTTCTTTTTTTCTTCTTCTTCTTTCCGTTTTCTTTTGGTATCCGACTTCGTCGGCCCGGACGTTGAAGAACCCGCAAACTGGCCCCCGCTTGTCAGCCACAAGGAATCATGCCACAATCCCGCAGGAGGTCGTCCCAAAGAACGGAAAATGGATACTCTGTAGATAGAGGTTTCTCTCCACAATGCACAACGGGGGCGGCGGCGCAACTCTGGTGTCGTCGTGATAGCCGCCCAGCCGTCGTAGTGAGTGGACCGTTGAAGATCGGAGCGGACCGCATCTAGAGCAGGGATCTTTCAGACCCGTTGTTACCTAAGGTAGCAACGTCCGACAACCAACATGCTCACTTCTCGACCCCCAAGAGAATGGCTGTCGGCAGCGTGATTAACGGTCGCGAATCTGTTTCCAACGCATGTTGAGATACAGCCTGCCACATCGGTCAATTACCGCACCTTGCCCACCATGGACGGTGAGCTTGGTTGCTTGGCCAAGAAATCGAAGCGGAGAGGCAAGTTGTTGAGGCGGAGCTGACTGAGCCTCTGTGCAGAGCATGTGGGGGAGACCCATGGAGGAGGCTCAGCCGCATCCCAAGCCGCTGGGATGTCCTTTCAAAGCGGGCCCGCGATCACCGCCTTAGGTTCTTTCCCCGCCATTCCGAGAGGGTGAGTATCGCGATCGATACGTAGACTCCCGCGCCTGAAAATGAACCTGGTCTCCAAAGAGAATGCCGCCTCGGAACCGAATCGGAATGGGAGGCCAAGATCAGGTGTGGCTGGCAGCTTGCAGCAGCTGTGGTGGTGGACAAAGGAGATGGATGTCACAAGATGCAGTGGACTTTTCAGCTCGGTCTCCATCCTGTTGAGGACTCGGGAAGAATCACTCGGAGAGCAAGACGGCGAGAACTGCGCGCACGAGAGTGATGTGAGATACTCATGGAACATTTGATATGCGTAGTTGGTTGCAACATGAACGCTTTTAGATGCGTTTCGGCCCCATCTCGAATATCTGACCATCTGTGTGTGTGTGTGGCGGCTCTTTGTTTTTGTTTGATGGACGTTGTGCAGGTGCAACCTCACTCTCACGTTTTCGTCTTCGCCCTGCCGCTCTCACCACTGGTCAGCATCTGGTATCTGTTGGACAATGACTTTAGGTACTTTGATCTGCCACGACGTACCAAAGTACCTACCTAGATATGCACCACACAGTAGCAGGATCATTAGTCAGAAAATCCTTCCGGTGGCAGGAACATTGCTTGTTCCGAAGCTGGAGGGTCCTACGAAGGTACACCAACCATCAAAAACAAGACCATCATCAAACCTGGCCCGCATCATCATCGTCATCATCGTCACCACCATCATCACCGTCATCAGTGTCGACAATCAACAGAAACGAGTCTCGGGTTTCTGCAGTGAAGTGCAGCCCTGCGCCGAGCCTCGAAGCACATTCCCTGTGTCTGCCCTGCTTGCGCCTTCCTCGAATCCGTGTCTGTCGCTTTTGACTCCTGCAGGTGGGTTTCCCTGATACCTTTCGGGACGGTCGAACCTCTTCAGCCACACTGGGACTGGGACTGCACGGACGGAAAACTGGAGATCTGGGCTGGACCTGGACTAACAGGGTCTGGATGCAGGTTCCAGTTCGTTGGTTCCCCGTAGGACTTTGTCCGCTGCCAACGCCGCAGCTGAGACTTGAGTCCTACCACACCAACTTCGCCGGTGCTCCCAGTTCACCTGCATCGGACTCTTCGAACACCTCGACGCCCAACTGGCCCTGAACTGGACTGACTCTGCATTCTGCAACCCGCCACGCACAATCACAGGACTCCCTGACACTGACACTGTCCTCGGTCGACTTTTCCTTTCTCGACCTCCGTCCCCGTCTGGCCGTCTCCCCCCGCTCACCACAGTACCATCAGCCATCCTACCCTGGCCCTTGGCCTTACTTGACTTGCCGACCCGACCGACCAAGTCCTGGGAGCCTGGGAGTACGCGCCTGGAGGTATCCTTTGCCTCACCACCATAATCAGCAAGCAAAGAAAGAGTCCTAACTGCCCCTGTCGTGGTCCTGAGGGCCCTGACTTGGAACGGAAAACCTCGCCTCACAACCCGAACTGTGATTCTGTGAAGCACTTCCTGCTTCCTCCTCCTCGGCGGCTCCGCTTATTCTTTGTGTCCCAACAGTCCTGCACGGCAACGGCAGCGCAAGGCCTGACAAGCTCAACGCAGCCGAAAGAAAGGCACAGTCTGAGATAGCCTCTGTTTGACCTAATTTCTCACCCTCATCCTCACGCCGCACACACTCTGGCGCCCAATTTCAATACAACTCTACACTCCTGCGTCCTTCGCCCCCCCCCGTCTGTCTTGGCTGAATCGTGCCACCCTTCTTTTACTTCCATAATCCCTTATTCTTTTTTCTTCCCTTCCTTAGAAATCACCTCCGCCCTCCGGCTTATTATTCATGAGCTCCTTCAACGCTCGTTTCAAGAATAAACTTGGCCTTGCGAAGCGCAACTCCAGTGCGAGCATCCAGTCATCAGACCTCGCCCATATCCAGAGTCGCACCCCTCCACCCCCTCCCGGCTCCGCCTCTATATCCATCCCCCCCGTCCAGCAAGTCCAATCAGCAGGCCAAGCTCCCTCGATTGCTTCGCAGGCCAACTCCTCGCAGCAGTCTCTGCCCCCGATGAACCATCCCGGCCAGGGCCAACGCCCGCCGAGCTACAGTGCTGGTTATCCTGGTGGGTCCTGCCCCTCTTTTTGCTCTTAGCCCTGGACTCCGACGATCGAGACCCCTGGCTCCTCTTATTAACCTACCCCGACCTCTTCTCTGCCTCGGAGCAGTCTCGAAAACTCCATCACCAAGACACGGGCTTCTCTGCCGTATACTATCGACTCTTACTGATTATATTGACGTCGTATAGGACAAGCCCGTACTCCCCCTTCGCAGATGGTCGGCGGCCCTCCCCCAATTAACACCGGAGCCCCAACCGCTGGATATCCTCCCCAGATCCCTCCCCCAATGCAAGGCGGCCCGCCCGTTGCCGGTGGTCCCCCGGGCTACACCGGCGCTGGAGGCTATGGCGCTCCCCCCGGAGGTCAAGCCCTTCCAACTGCGACATACACACGACCTGCCGCTGAAGTAGAGGGGAGCAGCAGGAGTAAGGCACAACTGATTGTTGGAATCGATTTCGTGAGCAACAACCCGACACACAGCGGACGCGGAAAACGAAGGACGATTGTGCTGACCGAGTCATCTAGGGCACAACCTTCTCCGGTGTTGCATTCGCATTTGCAACAAACAATGAGGCAAAAGAGGATATTATTTCTGAGTGGCCAGGCGCCGGATCGTACACGAAGCAGAAGGTGAGCAGATTTGCTCTTGCGGCCAGGCGCAGCGTCTGATCCTCCAGCTAATACTCCGACGTCCAGATCCCCACCGTACTCTACTACGATCAATACCAAAAAGTCGTCGGCTGGGGTCCCGATATTGCCGATGCCCTCGCCCCGACTGGGTATCCGAAGCCAGGAGTACAAAAGGTGGAATGGTTCAAGCTTCAGCTCATGCTCTCGGGCAATACATACATCGACCCCATTAACCTCCCTCCGCTGCCACCAGGAAAGTCCGAAATCGATGTCGCCGCCGACTATTTGTTCAAGCTCCGCCAGGCTATGAGGGCGGCACTGCAAAAGACCCTGGGTGAGGTGTTCAACAGAGAAGAGCGGAATATCCGGTATTACTTGACCGTGCCTGCTATCTGGAACGACGCCGGCAAAGCTGCCACCAGAGCGGCTGCCATCCAGGCCGGTTTCTTGCGCGACGAGAACGACAACCGGTTGACCCTTGTCTCCGAGCCCGAGGCCGCAGCGTTGTTTTGCGCCAAGACCGGACTACTCAACCTGAAGGTTCATGATGCGCTGCTCATTGTGGATTGCGGTGGTGGTACGGTCGATTTGATCGCCTACGAAGTCGAGGACGAGAACCCTTTCACGGTGGCCGAGTGCACAGCCGGGTCCGGAGACTCGTGCGGTTCTACTGCGCTGAACCGGAACTTCAGTAACATCCTCAGAACCAAGATTAGGAAGATGAAGCTGCCTGATGGGTCCAAGACGGCCGGCCGCGTTTACGCAAAGTGCATAATGGACTTTGAGAATCGGATCAAGGCCGACTTCCGTAACAACGGGCAGAAGTGGGCCGTCGACGTCGGTATCGAGGCCGAATTTCCCGAGGCCGGTATCGAGGAGGGTTACATGACCTTCACCAACGAGGAGATCCTCCAGTGCTTCGAGCCGGTCGTCAACAGAATTCTCGAGCTCGTGCGCAACCAGATCATCGCCATCCAGGCACAAAATCGCACCCTGCAAAACATCCTGGTGGTTGGTGGTTTCGGTGCATCCGAGTACCTCTTCCAGCAGATCAAGCTGCACGTGCCACCGCAATTCCAAGCCAAGGTGGTGCGGCCCATGGACTCCGTGGCGGCCATCGTGAAGGGAGCAGTAACGGCCGGTATCACCGAGCGAGTCATTACGCACCGTGTCGCGCGACGGCACTACCTCATGGCAACGCTGCAGCCGTTCAAGGAGGGCTACCACCCCGAGGCGTACCGCGTGCCCTCGCTCGACGGGAAGGACCGCTGTAAGTTCACGCGCCAGATCTTCGTGCAAAAGGGCCAGAAGGTCAAGATCGGGGAGCCCGTCAAGGTGTCGTTCTTCCGGCAGGTAGCGCCGGGCGCGACGCTCATGTATGAGGATATTCTGTTTGCGTGTGATGATGATGTGTGCCCGGAGTACACCAAGGATCCTCGTAAGTTTCTTTCAGTCTCCACGTTGACCTACATTCAATTTGTGGCATGGGCAATATTCTGACTGTCTACTACAGGTATCAAGGAGGTCGTTACCCTCACATCCGACCTCTCTCGCAAGAACCTGGAGAAGGACTTCGAGCGTATGGATACACCCCAGGGCACGTTCTACCGCGTGTACTTCGATATATACCTTACGCTGGACGGCTCTGAGTTCAGCGCTGAGCTGGTCTGTCAAGGCGAGGTGATGGGTCGCTGCCGGGCAAGGTTCAGGTAGTATGCTGAGTTACATCGCAAAGCAAAACAGAAGGTTTGTCTGGGTGGAAACTCACGAGAAGGACAAGAACTGTGCCTACGAGACGGTTCAGGCGAGCAAGTGGTGGAGAGAAAACTAACTTGGTTGGGAACTCGGTTTCCTGCCTTTTCTTTCGATAAGGTACTATTATCGTGTTTGGCTTTTCTTGTTCTTTTACTCCTGTCTCTTGATAGCCGGGGCAAGCTGATACCACGACCGCGAATCATCATGATGACTACGTAACTATACATGAGAAAGAAGGAAAGGGATCCTGGCTGGAGCTGAGGGAGTGGATGGCCGGTATGGATGGAAACACCAGAAAACAGCACCATGAGTTAGGAGTTTTCTCTTAGGTACCTAGTCTAATGCCGATTCTCACCATGTTTGCCGTCCCGGGCCAGCATAATAACGTGATGTGTGTGATCGGGCCCTGCTAAGCCTGGCGAGCCGGTTTCTAACAGTTACCGGCCCCGCCCTCTGCGGATGGGCCAGAGAAGCTCTCGTGTCAAGATTTGTCACTCGGACGATCTGGACCGGACCTAGCACATTGTTTCGCACGGGGCCCGAGCTCAGCGGGACGGTCCGCCCTCCGGCTGTCGTCGAGATGACCGGCGCCCGGGTGGCTTACTGTGCTCTCAGACGCCGGTTGCTCCGCGGTAGGCAGTTGTTGTTGACCTGTGGCATGGGTTGATAGGTATCCTCCCTGTGTTAGCGAAAGAGGGCGGGGACGGTGGCGGACTAGGCAAAGCTGGTCTCCTCTGTTGGGGCCCATCAAGACGCATTCACTCGGGGGAAAACGGAGGCCTTGCTTTTCAGTCCAAGATCTGCTGTGCCATGATTACAGTTTCGTGAGGCGTTGCTTAGATCTCCCGACAGGGACCGTGATGGTCCGAGAGTTCTTGTACGTAGACTCGAAGTTGTCACTCGACCACGACGCCGCATTGCCCGCCTTCTCACCTTAGCATGGCACAATATACGGATTCTGTTGCACTGAATTCTAACTATACACCACATAAGCACAACATCGACGTCTCATCACCGCTCAGCCCAGTTTTCAGATGCTACCGTTACCCACCCCAGATCTGAGTAAGATCAAAGTTGAGCCAAGAGCTGCCCTCAGGTGCTCAAAAAACTCAAAAACAGAAAATAAAACTCAAAATTAGCCCTTCTGGGCGGATCAGTGTTTTATCTTCCCCGTTGATAAATGTAAATGTCACCGCTTCTTTCGCAACATTACATGTCCCTCTCCAGAAGCAAAACAAAACAAAACAAAACATCCCCTCTCCCCTACCCGACTAACCCGATGGATAAAAACAGAACCCGCTCAATGGGCAACATCAACGGCGGCGGCGGCGGCGGCGACGTTGTTGATGTCGTCTCACGCAGCACCGCCTCGTCCAAGTCGTCCAGGCTGCGCCGGATCGCCTCCCTGCCCGGGCGGCCGCTGCGGTGCATCCCGGAGGACGCAGAGGGCCACAGCCTCGTGACCGAGGATGGTGGGGACGACGTCGTCTTCTCGCACACCACGAGCAGTGGCAGCGGTAGTGGCAGCGGTAGCGGCAGCGGCGGCGGCAGCGGCAGCAGCAGCAGCACAGGCGGGCCACTGTCCAGGTCCAACCTCCGCCGGATCGCCTCGACCCCGGGTCGGATGATCTTCGGGAGCAACAACCACTCTGGAGCAGCGGCGGCAGCAGCGGCGGCCGATGCAACCCCGAAAACCAAGACCACCAAGACCACCAAGACCACCCCATCATCATCATCATCATCATCATCATCATCATCCACAGGCGAGCATCGCCCGGTCGTCCGCCTCCGCCGCATCGCCACCATGCCTGCGCAGTCGCTCCGGCGGATGGCGAGCCGGTCGTTTGCTTCGTCGCGGGACTCGGAAGCAAGGCTGGGCTCTGAGGCAACGCGCCTCTCCCGGGTGAAGTCCTGGTCCTCCGGGACCGTGAGGAGCGGCTCCTCGAAGTGGTTTGGACGATTCGTGAGTTGTCAACATCTTACCCCCCNNACCTAGAAGCACAAAGAGTCAAGCATCTCCCAGATCGAGGAGTCCGAGATGCCGTTGCGGGATGGTGCGCGGTCCGCACGGCGGGTGCATTTCGCGACGGCGGAGCTCAGGCCCGACTTTGGCAGCGACTCCAGTGAGGACGATAACTACTCCGACTATCATGTGTCCCTGCTCCCGAGCAGGCGCCACGTGGAGGATTATCAGGATGGCGGTGACAGGCGGGACAGGGACAAGTGGTGGCGAAATGATGAGTACTACGCCGCGTTGGCTATTCCCATATTTTAGTTGACCTTGCTGGGCGGAGGGCGGGGCGGGGTGTATTATATTCTGGAGGGACAAGGGGGGGATAACTGTGCGCATTATTTGATAATGGCAGGATCTTGGTCAGCATTAGTAATTGCTGTTCGGAAGGCGTTCTGGGCTTTGGAAAGGACTGGGTTGGTGGTTGTCATTGTAGAAATGGTGTGGTATAGGCAGGCCTGTACCTTCATCACTAGAGGTAATATATTATCTCACTTCTGCGGAAGCAAGACAGAGACACCCCCAAGCCTTCCCCTTCATTTCCGTTACTGAGTTCCAAAAAAAAAAAAAAAAACCCCAGTGGCGGTCATCGCGAAACTCAGCCAGGCCATGCGTCTTCTGACTTGGTTCAAGCACAGCTAAGCTCTAGCATCTATCTAGCCCCAGCACTGGACCGAGTTCTACTTCTCGTTCTTCTCGTCCTTCTCGTCCATTTCGTCCATTACCAACAGAACGGACTCACAGACGGCCTCACAGAACATGTTCAGCCCGGGCCAGCATCTGACTAGCTCCACCCCGGTAATTAAAGCATTTCTGTGACAAACATCGAAGTATAACGCTCACTCTTGTTCTTACGATATTGGCACTGTACGAAAGAGGCCAAGTATATCACTGTGCACCTGCATCTGACATGGTCCCCGCAATGTGCTTCAACAGAAGACTACGTAATTGGAAATGTAGAGCCTTGAGAGGGCATTGGCGTAAGCGCGCCCACTGATATGCGCGGCGTCCCGGATCCTCAACGAACACCACCTGGCAGGCCGATCATGATACGTGATGATACGTGGGCTGTAGGTACTGCAAGGAGCGGGCCAAGGCCCATAATGAAAAGTTTTTGTTGGTAGTCTATTCACATCCACCTTACCACATTCTGAACCTTGAACGTGAGTTCACCATCGCCCCAAAGCATCGTTCAATCTCCCAGAGCCGGTTCCAGGCTCATTTCACTAGCTTACCCAGAGTTGGTACAGAGCGGGTTGTATGTTCACTATAAGTTATAAAAAGGTATTTCTTTATACATTTGCTTTGCTGGGCGTGGTAACGCCAAATAACTTGGACCTTTGATCGTGGGGTGTTCATTGACCGATAAGGTGGCTGTTGCCTTCCAACGGGACCAAAACCAGGCTGGAAGAAGGCAGAGCCAACCTCGAGAGCGTAGACTGGCATGGCGGTTTGGTCGGCATGGTCGTGCAATCGCAGTGGGATGCTCTACCACGCACCCTCCTTCGAGGCCGGGTACAACGATAAGTGGTTGTTTTCTAAGCTGTTGATATAGCTATAAAAGCTGTAACAGTTTCCTTCATACAATGGAGGTATAACGAAAGAGAAAAAAAAGCATCCAAAGCGGGTTTAATGATTCATGATCAAGTTAGGTTCTGCATCTTCTATGCTAAACTTCAGTTTCCATTTCCATAGGCTGGCCTTGCAAGGCTGGATCCAGTACCACCCACCAAGTGTTCTGGCCAAGCTTTCGCTGTCTTGACCCCTTGACCGCTTTATCCAAAACAGTATTTGCCTAGGTCGGCTTATACAGAGAGAACTGCCTCTGGGCCGGGACCCGTTGAGCCGGATGGTGGACCGAGAAGGTCGGGACGCGTGTATTCTAGGTTCGAGATTCACTAATGCTGTTCGTTCCAAGTAGGCGATGATCTCGCCACACTGCCACGCGCTGAAGGCTCCCAAGAACCGGGGAAACTGGGGTAGAATACCTTGGCGGGAGGTGAGGAAAATGAGGGCCCCAGGAATTAGTCTAAATGCGCCAAGTCTTGGTCCCAAGTCACCGGGTCCGGAATCTAGTTTCGACACGCGAACAGCACCTAACCCATGGGGAAGAACGAACGCTGTCATCGGCTTGTTGGGAAGAGAATCGGGAGGCCGACTAGGCTCTGTATGGAGGGGAGAGCCTTTGACTCTAGGCTATCCGAAATACTGGTGTATCCAAGGGAAGGGAGGTTTGTGATGATGGAGGATGCTTCGGGTGTCGATTTCCAGGCTCAACAGCAACGACGGCCGAAGGATCTCGCGATGTTATGCTTACACATCCAAGTATCTTGGCCTGAACGGCTGAGTGGAGGAATTGGTTTCTTGTACCCGGGCGAAGGGGACACCGCTTGGTATCTGTATCGTGTGCTTGGTAGTCGATACCTGGGTCTGAAAGCGCCTTGGCCAAGTACTCATTGCTGAGAACAAGGTGTGGTCCCAAGACGCCGATATCTTGGGCAGTGAAATGGGCCAATCACTAATCCGTAATTAGCGTCAACTCCGTATATAGCTTCAAATACCATGACAGCGCTGTGGGGATGGATAGGGCTTGGGGGATATGATTGAAAATAAATAAAGGCAAGCTTTTCCAATGTTCATAGCTGGTGAATGAGAGAAATTTGGACTTCACCTGGTCTCCCGGCTTCTGCTCGCTCCAGCTGCTTCGCTCACCCCCTCCCCTTTTCTTGAGAATATCCCCCCCACCGCCAGTACGTCTAGACGCATATAAAGACTTCAAAATGACCGCACCGATAAACGCAGAGGACGTGAAACGTTCTAGAATAAGCCTGGATGAGAAATATATAGAGAAACAAGTCGAGGACACATCCAATTCCAAGGATAGCAGCTCGTTGGAAAATGCCACGGAGTGGGACGAGGCGGCCACCAAGAAACTCATCCGCAAGATCGACTGGCGCCTGATACCCTTCCTCGCACTCCTATACTTGCTATCTTTTCTGGATCGCACCAATATTGGCAACGCACGTCTGGATACGCTGGAGGCTGATCTCGGCATGAGTGGTCTTCAGTACAACCATGCTCTGGCTGTTTTCTTCCCATTTTACGTCGTGGCCGAGGTGCCCAGCAACATGGCGATGAAGCGATTTCGACCCAGCGTCTGGATCCCCATCATCATGCTGGCCTGGTAAGTCCCCCTTTCCGCAAGTGCTCTCCCTCCAGGGTTTTCTCGTGGCTGACCCCATGGAAAGGGGCTTATGTACCACGTTGATGGGCATTGTACAGAGCTACACGGGCCTGTTGGTTGTGAGAGCATTTCTGGGCCTCGCGGAGGGAGGACTTTTCCCCGGAGTGACTTACTAGTGAGTAATCGCTTGAGGACTCATCCATGCAGAGGCTCCAGCTAAACCCAGTGCCTGTGAAGCATCACAATGTGGTATCGTCGCCATGAATGTGGGTTGAGAATGGCGGTCTTCTTCTCGGCCGCAACCGCCGCAGGCGCTTTTGGCGGCCTCCTGGCACGCGGGATTCTTGAGATGCGAGGGATAGGGAACCTCTCAGGGTGGCAATGGCTCTTCATCCTGGAAGGCATCTTGACTTTCCTCATCGGTTCGTACCAGTGGTTCTCGGGCGAATCGAAAACCCTGTCCTCGCTGACCTCTTTCTCCCAGCGGCGGCCGCCTTCTGGTTGATGCACGACTATCCAGCCACGGCACCGTTTCTCTCGGATGCCGAGCGACAAGAGGTCACTAACCGGCTGAAGCTCGACCGCTCATCCCTCGCGGACGAGTTCGACATGAAGTACTTCTGGGCGGCCATCAAGGACTGGAAGATCTGGGTCCACATGTTCATCACCATCGGCGTATACACTGCCCTCTATTCCTACGCCCTGTTCGTGCCAACCATCATTTCAGGCCTGGGCTACGTCAGCACCACGGCTCAGTTGTTGACGGTGCCCCCATATTTCGTGGCCTGTTTCTTCTGCATTGGGGCTGGCTACGCGGCGGATAGATTCAAGCAGCGCGGATTGTTCATGATCGGCTTCATGTGTCTCGCGTGAGTTTCTTCTCAGTCGGCTCCTCGCATGCCCTCTCCCTTCCCCTCTCCCTTCCCCTCTCCCTTCCCCTCTCCCTTCCTGCCAACGCTGCCAACGAAGCAGAGTTCGTCTCATAGGCTGAGTGGCTGACTGGTTGACTGACGCGGTGCTCCATTCCTCTCCTTTAGCATGGTCGGGCTGATCATGCTCATCGCCACGGACAACAACCAGGTCAAGTACGCAGGCTGCTTCTTCCTGGCGAGCGGCATCTATCCGAACGTGCCGCAGGGCGTCGCCTGGAACGGCAACAACATCGGCGGGTCGCTGAAACGCGGCGTCGGCATCGCCATGCACGTGGGGTTCGGCAACATGGGCGGCATGATCTCGGCGTACCTGTACCAGACCAAAGACAGGCCGACGTACTTCCCGGGACACGGGACGCTGCTGGCCTTGCAGGCGATGGCGGCGACCCTGAGCATCTGGATGACCATGTACCTGCGGCGCGAGAACGCACGGCGCGACAGGATGCACAAGCCGCCGAGTGAGTATACGGAGGCAGAGAGGGAAGCGGAGCGGGAAAGGGGGGACAGCGCGACGTTTTTCCGGTATACTGTTTGAAGCGTTTCGAGATGCTGGATTTCAGACCTATGGACGCGGTGCAGGAAGTAGGTGGTCGCGTGAGGAGGTAGGTACGGACCTGGCCTGGATGTTTGTGGATGCTTGTGGAGATTTGTGGACAGTGCGTACCTACCTAGGCTGGACTGGGGCGTCTTCCGTGAGGATAATAAATTCGGAAACAGTACACTAGAGTAACGGTGACTACCTAGTAGCTATCATTTTCCCTGATTTATGTTTCATCAGCCGAAGCAGGTTTTTTAGGTTTCTTCTTTATTGATCTTTTGTTTCCGCAGTGGCGGCGTGGGGTGTATTACTATATTTGCTTTGATATTTGCTTTGATATTTGCTTCGAAAACATCGGTGACATCATCCCAAGTTCCTCCAAGGTGTCTCCCCGGAGTGGGGATTCTCTTCGCAGGCCAGGGCCCCTGCCACAGGCGCTCAGGGCGTTCAGGGCGTTCAGGGCGTTCAGGGTAGGTACTGTGTAACAGGCGCTTGCGTTCCTTCCAGGGACAAGATCGGCGGCTCTGGCCAGCCACGCTCGCCACTCAGGCAGCCAGGCACGCTCTGAACCGCCGTAGCACGCTGGCACCCAGCACTGACTGACTGCAGCGCCAAGCTGATGGGTCGGCCCCTTGCAGAGGCGACGACCATCGCGGCTCAGCCCCACTGAAACCAGGACACGCTCCTCGCCCTCCCAATCACGCACCCCTGACCCTTCTGCTCATCAACGCTGGGAATCCGGGAACCCAATCGTTCATGCGTCATCGTCGTCGTCCACCAACTCTACCCGCGAGGGAGGGTCCATGGAGGAGGTGTGCTGGACCAGTCGGAGTCAAGAGTCATGTGCGTTGAAACGAAACCATGGCAGCAGAGCTCATGAACGCCTTGTGCTTCCTTAAAATGGCGACGGGGAAGCCATTGACGCAGGCCAGCGTGGTGGTGATGTTGGATATTTGACTACTCACTACTACTCACTACTACTCACCACTACTCACTACTAAGCACTCCTACGCACTCCTACGCACTATTGTCGGTGAGAAACACAATCCCATCTTCTCACAATCCCATCTACCGGAGCCAGCGTTGCATCCGTCTCTTGAACCGTCTTAGAACATCTCGTCTCAGCCTGCTTTTCTGTTTCTGTCCAGAGTCTTGGTATTTCATCCCATCTCTTCCTAGCTCTCTCTTAAGCACGGCATATCTCCAGAGACTTTCTGGCAATACATTGCTTGTCTCCTCTCCGGCCTCGACGGCTTGGATCAAACTCCTCCTCTCCTCACCCACTGTCCTTTTCACCCCGAGAAAACAATCACAATGTCGTTGTGGAACGGAAAAGTGCCCCTTCAAATATACAACAACTGCCCAGATACATTATGGCCAGCCATATACACGTCCACCGGCGGCGGCCCGGGCACGGGGGGCTTTGAACTCGCAGCAGGAGCAAACCGGGCGCTCGAGGTCTCCTCGAACTGGTTCGGCCGGGTATGGGCGCGGACGAATTGCACTTCGTCGGGTGGCGATTCGCTGGTCTGCCAGACGGGGAGTTGTGGATCGATGGACTGTACGCTGGCAGCTGTAAGTGTTCCCGGATATGGAATGGGATACCTCCTTCCCCCCCCCCCAAACCAAACCAAACAACAACAACAACAACAACAATAACAACACCATTCTAACACATCCCCTTAGGGCAACCCCCCCGCGACCCTGGCAGAATTCAACCTCGCGGGCGGCACCTCCTCCAACCAGAACTTCGTCGACCTCTCCCTCGTCGACGGGTACAACGTCCCAGTCGGCCTACAATACATCGCCGACCCCACGAGCAACACCATACCGCCGCCCGCCAACCTCGTCAGTCCCGCCTGCATCGCCACCGCAGGCTACCTGGCCAAGCCCAACCGCACCGGCACCGCCTACACCAACGCCACCTACCCGATGCCCTACGAGGCCTCGCAGGCCAGCGCCCACGTCGGCCACTGGTGTCCCTGGTCGCTGCAGATCCCGACCCCGTCCAAGCCCGGCGCCGGTATCTACCCCTACCCGGACGACAGCGTCTCCCGCCCCGTCTTCGACCCCTGCCTGTCCGCCTGCCAGAGCACCGGGTCCGGCAAGGACTGCTGCACCGGCAAGTACGACACCCCGGCCAAGTGCCCGCGGAGCGCCTACGCGCGCGCCGCCAAGGCCGTGTGTCCCGACGCCTACAGCTATCCGTACGACGACGGCGCCTCGACGTTCGTGCTCCCCGGCGGCGGCGGCTGGAGCGTCACCTTCTGTCCCGAGGGCAGGAGCACGGACATCCTGGCCACGTTCGGGTCGTTGATCAGCCAATGGGCCGCGTCGGGCGTCATGAGCGACGACATACTGGTGGCCGCGAGGAATGTGACGTATATCGAGACGCATGGGGCCGCCAGCAGGGGGGCCGTCGGCCTGGGGAAAGTCATGGCTGCTGCTTTGATGGTGTCTTTGCTGATGATGCATTAATGGGCCCTGATGAGTGAGCGAGTGAGTGTGCTGGTGCTGGTGCTGGGGACTCGTGCGAGCGAGTGGGCGGAGGATGATTTCTGAACGACAAAAGAGTGACACGCTGGATGGACATGTATTACGGCATTTTTGGACGAGCATTTGACGTTTGTATTTTTCCCCCCTCGTCCCTTTCGGGGTTATTTTTGGTGGTTCTGTTTTGGGTTCTCTTCGTTTCCTTAATACCCTTGAGAGACGCACTGAGAGGTAGGAGGAGGCGGATGCTGACCCCCTCCCCCCCAGGCCGGCCTGGGGTTGGTTGTCAGTCGTCGGAAGGAATCAAGCATCCATTGCGTGGCATTTTCGTTTCTAGAGATATACCCGGGACCCATTTAGTTCCCTGTTCTAGATACATTACCCATAATCAGATACACCTACTTCTGCGTCTCGTAGCAGCGCACTTCTGTGAAAGCAACCCCCAGAGACTTCCCACGGACCACAGCCCCAGAGACAGCCCCCAGGAGCATACGGGCAAAAGTGAGCAGCGCAGCGCCCACGAATCTCCAACATGGGATGCTGAAACGGGCCTGAAAAGGGACAGCAAAATATGCAAATATCTGCACTGACACCAATGTGACGCCTCTGGTGAAATCATGTGGGTACCGTCTCTCTAAGATGCCGCTCCTTCTTGACCAACCAGCCATAGTTACCTCGCTCAACCAGATATCATCTGTCAAAACCCAAGAGAGCCCTGTATCCCAGACACGGCTGTCCCTTCACGCAACCTCCCTTACCCTTTCCCCCCCTTTCGCCCTTCAGCCCTTTAGCCCTTCAGCCCTTCAGCCCTTCTTCGCAACCTTCTCCTTCCGCCTTCTCTCCCACTCCGCCCTCTCCTCGTCATCACTCCCGCTAAACTCCGCATCATCATCACTCTCAATGTCCAGGATCGCATTCGCCGCCGCGCTGCCGTTCCCTGCCCTCTGCTCCTCGTCGTCGTGCGCGACGACGAAATCGCCCTTGTTGAGGATGGCGTACTCGTGCCGCTGTATCAGGTCGCGCAGGGCCGTGTTGCGCGGGTCCACCAGCTGGAAGGGGGTCAGGCCGCCCTTGTTCTTGACCCGCGGGTTCGAGCCGGCCTCGAGCATCATGTCGACCAGCGCGTTGCCGAACTCGCGCTGTGCCTCGGGCTCCGCGTTGATCCAGCGCACGGCCGTGTGCAGCGGCGTGTCGCCTTCCACGCGGTTGACGGGGTCGCATTCGAAGTTTTCTTGGTCGAGCAGGTAGTCGATGAT
>MUZH01003817.1:0-25410 GCA_003012965.1 Juglanconis oblonga | reverse complement strand
GGGAGGGAGGGGAAAGAAGGGGGGGGTTGGACGTACGCCTGCGCTGCGAAAGGTAAGAAGAGACATCACAGGATTTTAGTCGATAGTTTCAATTTTGTGCCTTTTCTATAGAAGCTCCCATATGACAGAGCATATCATACAGCCGCTGTGGATGAAATATCATGGACAGTTTGTTTTGCTTCGTCGGGACCAAGATCAAGGTCGTGCTCGACATTTGCAATGCGTGGCCCGACAGAAACCCCTTGTTTTATGCTGCTGGAACTCCTCTGTTGTGCTTAAAAACGACGCAAATAGGGATGATCACCATGGCCTGCCTTAAGTGCCGCGTTTTGTCGCACAATTGGACAATAGTTCAAAGCCTCATACCAAAGACCGCGAGCCCATTCGACGATCTCCGTTGCATACGACGAGAACTGAGACAGTCTATCATCGTAGCCGCAAACCCCCCAGAAACATGATCAACCCCAGGCAGAAGCAACACTCTCTGTTCAGTGTGGAATGGTATAAAGTCTCGGAAACAAAATCTACTGGCAGGATAGGTGTCCAGAAGGCTAATAAAGCGAGTGAGGACAGGCACCGATTCTCAGCATTTCGCCCAACCCACGAATGGGAGCGCGCGCATCTTGTCTCCAAAATGTTTACATCGTCTCTCACTTTAGCGGCTCTGCTAGTAGTATCTTACATCGTTTATTCCACATGTCGCCCATGCCTCTTCAGTCCTTACCGTGGACTACCAAAGCCGAAGCAGCCACCGCTTCTATCTCGTATCTTCCACGATCCTACCAGCTTCGAGATCACGCACTGGATGCGTACCGTTCCCAATAATGGCCTCATTCGCTTCTTTGGTTTCTTCAACCGGGAAACTCTCATGATCACCACAGTTGAGGCCTACAGAGAGGTGCTGTTGCGAGATACGTACAAATATGACAAGCCAACGTCGCTAGCCGCACTTCAGTGGCCAATAGGGGTAAGCGGCTTGACATCTGCGAAAGGGGCACTCCATAAGGTCAGATTTGTCTACGTCCAGGCGTTCCCTGAGGGTATAGAAACCTGACAGTCTTCACACCAGATCCATCGCCGGCAAACCATCGCGGCGTACAATGCCTCATGGGCTCGGACATTGTATCCCACGGTCTGGCAGAACGCACGGGACGCCATAGCCTCACTCACCAGAAAGAAATCCTCCGCTCCCGGCCACACCGTCAAGATCAACCGCTTCATGCGGGAAGTGTGCCTCGATGCCATCGGCCAGGCCGCCTTCAGCCTCGACCTCGGCGCCCTGGCTGACCGCCAAGGCGAGGCCACCAGGCGCTACCTCCACGCCTTCGATTTCGGCGAGCAGATGCCCTTCTTTTTCAAGCTCCTACGGGTCTGCCCGGTCCCTCTGCAACTTCTCAGCTCGTCGATCGTCTCCAAAACCATATTGCACATCGATGTCTCGGACATGCTCTCTCTGATTCGCAGGACCGTGGCGGCGAAGCTAGACCTGCTGAGGGGGGAGGAGAAGCTCGAACAGCCTCGGGAGGACCTGAGCGACGTGATCGCCCGCCGCGCATACCCCCGCCTGTCGGAGCGCGCCCTGCTCCGCCACGCCCTGACGACACTGGGCGGGTCGGTGGAGATGATTTCCAACGACCTGGCGTGGGCTATCTACGCCCTCTCGCTGCGGGGCCACCAGCACATCCAGGACAAGCTCCGGGACGAGATCCGCGGTCGTTTCCCCTGCGAGCCCGACACGGTCACACATACCGACCTCAAATGCCTGGCGTACCTCAACGGCGTCGTGAATGAGGTACTCCGGCTGTATCCGTCCGTGGCGCATAGATGGCGCATCTGCACCACGGCCACGACACTGCTGGGTCGCCCGATCCGCAAGGGGACGCTGGTTATGTATCCGATTTACTCGATGAACCGTAACCCGGCACTCTGGGGGCCAGATGCGGATGAGTTTCGCCCAGAACGATGGATGATGGATGGGGGAAACCCACAGCAGCAACAACAACGGGGTGGCACCGACACCAGAAGGGATGCATATGCCTTTATGACGTTTGGCCAGGGTCCGCGCAGGTGCCCTGGAGAGCATTACACGCGCGTTGTCATGGCGTGCGTGATCATGGGCCTCGTCGGGCGGTTTCGCTTTACGATTCCGCCGGATGGTGACGTTTTGGCTTGGAAAAGGGAGAGGGTCAGCTTTGGGATTGTGATGAAGGCGCCGATTGTAGCAAGGGTCGAGGAGGTGCCTGGCTGGGACCGGAGAGACGATTACCGCGACATAGATGAAGGGAAGGGAAACGGTAACTTACCTGGGTGACCAACGAGAGCCACTGTTGAGTTCTTGAGCTTGAGGGCCCAAGAACGGGGTCCAAGAACGGACACTCACGCATCTATAGTACTGGTAGATGGTCACCAAGCAGACTCAAGCCTCGAGAATGCGCCTCGCACCGTGACTGCTGGCCCCGTCCAGAGTCGTAAATGGCCGTATTCTTCCCGTGAAGGCCGTGAAGGTACTGCTTTCCCAAGGCCTCTCAGTCAGCATGCTTCGAAATTTTGCGCATGTTACATTCTAGGAACATCGTACACACCGCTGCTGAGGACGTCGCAGAAGTGACTGCTGGTGATCAAGCGTTCCGGTCGATATTTAATATGCGAAGCAGGGACGAGAACCTTGTCGGCCCCAGAATCCTTTGCGCCAGATCAATGTGAGCCAACCTGTCACAAATATTGTCACCACGAGAACATTTGCGGGCAGTGAGTACATTCATTCCAGCATGCCGTCCTCCAAAGATCCTAGTGGCGTCGAAGTCGAGGTTAAAGTCGAGGTTAAAGTCGAGGTCAAGGGCATCAAAAAGTCAATGCTTGTGAGCTTACGTAATCCCTTGAGCTCCGACAGCTCTGCGAAGGAAGGCTGAGGCTGCGGAGCTCAACGTCACGTCCATCCGCCATCATCAACCCGAATCTCGCAACAACAGTTTGCTCTCCAAACCCACCCAACCGCGATTGCCACGAGCCGTTGACCTACCTCCTCCCATTCCGCCAGGGCTAGCCGTCTCATTGCTCCTATGGAGTAATCTGCGAAGGTCTAATCTCTTTCCGCATTCAGGAAGACAGGCGCCACCTGCGCAACCCCGTCGTCAACATGATCCTCCCCTCCGGTTCCGCCATCGTCGGCCTCCTTGCCTTGGCTGCGACCGTTCGAGCCGTGTTCCGAGACGAGGTCGGCGATGTCGACTACCACTTTGACCTCGTCGGCGTACCCCAACGCGAAACCACCTTCTTCCACAAGCCCCGGCCAGACGACAAGGCCAGCTTGCTCTACACCCTCAGTGACGTTGGAGTTCTCGGCGCGGTGAACCCGGGCAGCGGTGCCGTGGTATGGAGACAGCTCGTGAATAACAACATAACAAATGGTGGAGGTCATTTAAGAGCCGGAGACAGCGAGACCTGGATCGCCAGCGCGTACGGCAACTCGGTACACGCCTGGGAGGCACTCAGTGGCCGGAATCTGTGGTCGATGGGCTTTGACGGCGAGGTCAAAGATCTGGAAGTGATGGAGATGACGGAGAACAAGAGCAAGGATGTTTTGGTCCTATACAACGAAGACGGATCCACCACCCTGAGGCGCTTATCCAGCTCCGACGGAAGAGTACAGTGGGAATTCAAAGAGACGACCAAGGACTTGCCCTTGCAAGTCAGCACCAGCGTCGACAAGGTCTTCGTCATCAGCTTGCATGGGAACCTGTTCTCTTACAGCCTCAAGGTCACTGTCCTTGATACGCTGTCGGGCAGACGTCTGGACGAGATCTCCATTGGCACAAAGGGCGACGTGAAGAGCGAGAAGGACGTCATGTTTGTCGGCTCCAACTCAGCTGCGCCAATCGTTGCCTGGACGGACGACTCGCTTACGAAGCTCAGAGTCAACGTCTTGGGCACCAGGAATACCAGAGAGTTCCCACTTGCTGCTGAGACCACAGCAGTGGAAATTCATGCCCCATACTTGGCACAGTCACAGCCCCATTTCCTGGTCCTTAGCAGGACCAAGATTGGCACGAAGGCGGACGTCTATCACATCGACTTGAAGAGCAATGCGATCAAGCTGGCTTACGAATTACCTCACCTTGCCGGAGCTGGCGCCGTTTCGACGAGTTCCGAAGGGGCCAATGTCTATTTCACTCGCATCACAGGCAGCGAGATGATTCTTGTCTCGTCTACCTCGCATGGTGTTCTCGCCCGCTGGGATCTGAAGACTGGAAACTACACCGCAGGTGCTGTGCATGCTGTTGCCGAGGTCATCAAGAAGTCTGGCGATGACTATGCCGTCCGCGCTGCTATTGTCACTGATGCTGATGACTGGGTTCTGCTGCGAAATGGCGAGTCTGGCTGGTCTCGCCCCGAAGGCATGAGTGCTGCTGTGGCTGCAACTTGGGCCGAGATACCCGAGTCTGAGGACTTGGCCAAGACACTCGAGGCTGAGGCCCACGACAACCCGCTTTCGGCCTACATCCATCGTGTCAAGAGGCACGTTGAAGATCTGCAGTACCTGCCAGACTACCTGGCTTCTATCCCTCAACGCCTGGTTAGTGGTGTTTTCGGCACGGAGGTCTCGAAAAAAGGCGGTCTTTCTCGAGACAGCTTTGGCTTCAACAAACTCGTTATTCTAGCTTCTCGACGAGGCAGGGTCTACGGTCTGAACGCGGGAGACCACGGCAAGCTGCTATGGACCCAGAAGGTCCTCAACTTGGCCCCGGGTGAGACATGGGATGTCAAAGGCATGGACGTTGATGATGCCAAGGGCCATGTCACTATCCGAGGCGCTCAGGGTGAATACACCATCGTCAAGACGGACTCTGGAAAGATTATCGAGTCAATGCCGCCGGGGTCATGGCCTCTTGTCCAGAGTACCGCATCCGTGGAGACCCCGTCAGGCAAGTTCCTGTTGTCTATCGGTCTTGATGGTAAGGTCGGCGACATCCCGGCAACCTGGGTACCGAAGCAAATCGTTGTGGTTCAGGGTGCCGATGGTGAGCTCAAGGGGTTGAAGTTCGTTGTCGACGGAGCCTCGTCTCACGAGGAGACTGCCTGGACCTTCTCCCTGCCAAAGACACAGCATGTTGTTGACGTTACCTCACCACCATCTCACGATCCTGTCGCTTCCATTGGTCGTGTACTGGGAGACCGACGGGTCAAGTACAAGTACCTGAACCCTCACACGATGGTGGTCGCTGCCACCGACGATACTGCGGCGACCCTCACAACCTATCTGCTGGACACTGTGTCTGGAGAGATTCTTTCATCCTCAACATATGAGGGTGTTGATACAGCCAAGCCTGTCCACTGCGCCATGTCTGAGAACTGGTTCGCCTGTTCTTTCTTTGGCCAGTATAGCCTCAGAGAAAACCCCGCCCAGTCTCTGAAAGGTTATCAGCTGGTCATATCTGACCTGTATGAGTCTGAGCTTGCCAACGACAGAGGTCCACTGGGGGACTCTGCGAACTTCTCATCTTTGGAACCCATTGATCTTCCTACGGGCCCCGCACTTCCATCTGTTGTTGCTCAGACGTACGTTGTTGCGGCGCCCATCTCCGCCCTTGCAGTTACCGAGACTAGGCAGGGCATCTCTTCGCGCCAGCTTCTCGCTTATCTTCCCGAGACGCATGGCATATACGGCATCCCGCGCATGTTTCTTGAGCCCCGAAGAGTCGTGGGCCGTGATCCGACCCCGATCGAAGCTGAAGAAGGCTTGATGAAGTACCACCCAGCTATCGAAATTGACCCGAAGCTGATGATCACTCATGAGCGGGACGTCATGGGGGTCCAGAAAATCATCACGGCGCCTGCGATCGTGGAAAGTACGAGTTTGGTGTTTGCCTTCGGTATTGATGTGTTTGGAACGAGAGTCGCGCCAAGTTTTGTGTTCGACATTCTCGGTAAAGGTTTCAACAAGGTGACTCTCCTCGCGACGGTCGCAGCATTGATGGGTGGCGTTTTGGTGTTGGGACCAATTGTAAGTGATCTCCGTGCGAAGATCCATGTTGATTCAACGCTAACCACTACTACTATCGACAGATTCGGAGAAAGCAAATCAACATGCGTTGGAAACCGACGCAGTAGATTTAGACTATAGAGCAGGGCTGCCCACAATCTCACATGTATTTTACGAGGACTCTGAGTCGTCACCTTCGGGCAATGGCACCCGCAAGGACTGACCCGTCCCTCTTACACCGTTACCGGTGACCCGTCGCGATGAGGAAGCACTGTCATCTTTGTCCTCCTCGTCCCCTTCGTCCTCCTCGTCCTCCTCGTCTTCGTCATCTCCATCGTTACCGTTCCTTCCATGGGTAAACTGGATGTCAGCAGATGGTTTCTGCCGCCCCGAAGATCGCGACACCGCACTACCACCAGCAGAAACGCCCCTTTTGGCATTCTTCGCCGCAACAACGCTTGGAATTTTCGAGGGGCTCTTCAACAGCTTCCTAAAGTCCTTCCGCAGCGCCTCGATCTCCGCTCTCAGCCCTCCCTGGTCGTCACTATCCGAATCCTCCCCCGCCTTCAACCTCTTCGTACTCTTCCGACGGTTGCTACTGCATTTGGGATTTAAATCCCGCCTGCGATCCAGCTCCTGGTCCAACAAATCCATAACATCCGTCCCCCCACGATCCCTCTCCCTCTCCCGATCAAGCAGCCTCAGCATCTGCATATCCCGTCGATTTGCGGTCTCGCGATCCACCATATTCCGATCCAGCTCCCGGTCCCTCTCCCGATCCACCAACCCCAGTACGCCGTCGTTACGGTCCCGCGTCCGCGCAAAGTCTGTGTACTCCCGCATGAAGGTCCTAACGCCCCTGCGCCGGCTTGACCGCCCTCGGCGCCCGTTGACCCCTAGGTGATAGTGGTTGTGCGACCGGTCTGCCAGCGCTGCGACGGTGGCTGTGGTGGGGAGCGTGCCGCCTTCCTCGACCTCTTCGACCACGCCGCCGGGCGCGAGGCTGTAGGTGTTGGTACCACCGTTGCCGCCATGCGACCAGGGGGTGTCGCGCCAGTTGGCATTGGAACCCGGGGGGCCATAGGCCCAGTCCTGGTGTCGTGGTCAGCTTGGCCCTCCCTTCCTAAGTGGTTTCGGACAACTCGTGATTGCGTCGGAAAGTGAACCACCTACATGCGTCCCTGGTCCCCAGTACTCCTCCTCGCGATGCCTCGTCGGACTCCTGCTCCGACTCCCCTCGCCTCCACAGCACCGCGCCGAGCTACAACAGAACCCGTCTCCCCGGCGTCCACAATAACACCGGCCCGAGTCGCCGAAGATCCACCGCCCACATCGCGCAAGTATATTCCGCTGCGGCGAGTGCGCTCCACATCGTCTTTGATTTGAATTCGCATGGCAACTCGTCGTCGTCGTCCTCCGCCGCCCGCGCTCGCGGCCGCCTTGGTAGTGCAGGCGCCGGTAGCCGTAGTTGCGCGGCGTGGCGGCCGCTGCGGGACGGCGGACCAGGAGGTTGCCGAGGTTGCCGATGCCGAGAGGATGGTCCAGGCCGTTGGGGTTGAGGAGGTTGTGTCTGTGGCGATGGCGGCGTCGCTGGTACGGATAAACGAGGAAGTCGTTGTCGTTGTCGGAGTAGTAGTAATAACTGTCGTCCGAATCGCTGGTGTAGGGGCTCTCGGTGTCGCTGTCGGTGTCCCAGTCGCCTCTGATCGGGGGCCCACGGTGATGGTGATGACGATGACGGCGTCGACTGGGGCTGGTTGCGTAGACGGGGTGGAATGTGAGTTCCCGGGGATAGGGGCCGTCGCAGTCATCCATGGTTGGCTGAGGGTGGATGTGGAGATGATGAGCCGTTGCTGGAGGAGGGAGTTGGGTCTGCTCTCGCTACTGTTGGACCTGATTTCGCAGATACTGACGGATGTCGAGGAGGGAGGTTTATCCCCGGGATCGGCGTCGCTCATGAGCTGTTGGTTGATGTCATGGGGGTTTGTCCTGGGGCAAAGGAGGCAAGCGGGACGGCGGACGGCAAGGTCGGGCGTCGGGGAACGCTTCGTTCATTCTTTCGCCTTTCTTTCTTAAGTCGGGTATGATCGGACTAGGGCGGAGAGCCTCAAGAGGCGGTATGTATGCTTGACCATCTTGAGGAGTACTACTCTGCTTTGCTGGCTTTTCATCGTCTTCATCTGATGTCTTGAGTGAGGCAAGCACTTAATACTCCCGTGAGGCCGCGAACTGGGCGAGTGACACATCGACGTTCAAGGGGTAGGCGTTCTAGACGGTATTCTCGACACCACAAGCCAAGCTCCCGGAGTAGGTGGAGTCGCGAGAAGCAGCAGGCACCTGACATATAAAGGGAGGAGATGAAACTGGTATTTGGACGGCGGAAAGCATCTGATGATATTCAAGGAGGGACTCGTGGTCCCATCTTTTTTTTCTTCTTCCCCCGGCTACGACCGCTCGCTTCATTATCGCGGGTGAATTCTGGCTGGCTTTCTCGGTCCCCCACAAAGAAGCCGTCATCGTTTGTTGGTTATTTTGCTTCTCTCTAACGTTCGATCTGCCCGAAAGACACGTCAAATGGGCGACGACGTGACAATATTGACGCGTATATACATATATGGCCACACAAATCTCGTCTGCCATCGCCATCGCCCGAGTGTGGTCAGCCGGGTTAGGGTGTGCCCACGTGGAACCTCCCTTCTTCCCATTAGCCTTGGGGACTTGTGTTAGGCCTTGGGATTCTCATACGGCTGTGATCGGATCTACCCCGGGGTCCGGGATGGTTGACTGTTGACAGGACAGGCGTGGAGCCTTTTTCTTCTTCTTTTTTTCTCTCTTTCTTTCTTTCTTTCTCTTCTGGACGGACTCACGGCCCAGAGGGGCCTGGGCTGATCAAAGACACGCCGTCCTAAGTTCGCCGATGAAAGCTGCCGAAGTCCCGTGCATATCCAGCCATGCGTGTCAAAGTGATGCGCCCGAAAGGAGAAATAAATAAAAAACCTATACGCACGTATCCGTGAGCAGATATGCGCGCGTTGGGTGCTGAATCCCACATGGCAATGCTGCANNATCCTCGGCATCAGTAATCCTCGGCATCAGCAGCTCCCCCTGGACCGCCGTATGCAGGTCCAGCTGGGGGGGGGGGGAGAGAAGACCGGTCAACGCGACCCGACGGCACAAAGGTAGGTTCGTGCAACTCAGTTGCTTGGCAGAGGTTTGTAGCTGTAAGCAAAGCTTATAGGAATAAGAGAAGAAAACCGACCGTCTTCGTGCGTCAAAAAGAGGAGACGCGATCCCCTCTAGATAAGACTCGGGCACTCACCATCCATCATACATGGTACCTATCAGGCTACGTTGTCCATGAGTGCTCGGCACAAAAAACGCCTCGTCTCTTGCGCCTGCTCTGCTGACCGGAGCCTGGATCAATCAACAGGACGCGGCACGCCGACCAAAAAGAAGAAGAAAAAAAGCAAATAAGCTTTCCATCACCCTCGCCGAGGAAGAGGATACGCTGATACGCTTCGTTTCAGCGAGGCTTTATTACCTCGTTTCCTGCAGTAGCGGTCCTGCACGTGTGAAAGCCACCATGTGCCAGACCGACCCCCATAGACAGATAAGCTGGTTACGAATTTTTTTTCGGGGGGGGGGGTTCCTTTTTTTTTTTTTTTTTTTTTTTTTTTTTTGTCCTGCGCTGCTGCGCGCGCAGAGTGGTTCGAGATAAGGCTCGCCGTAGCAGAGTTGGGCGAATCGGCGTTCCTGGCGAAGATGATTTGGAATAGTGAGGTGAGGTCTTCACATCTCCTCTCCCGATCACAGAACATGGCGCAATCCATCTCGGAAGGTTGTAGGATTTCGGATAGCCAAAGAATACGCCATCGATGGAAGCTGCGAGGCCAAACTATGTTCGTCAGAAGCTCGGCGCCGGACCCGTGAGCCTGCTGGGCGATATTGTCCTGGCGTTATTACTCAACTCTAAATATTTTCTTCTCCTTTTTCCATCACAAAGAGTTTGTCCGTGCCCAAGTGGTGAAAAGGAAAAGGAAAAAGGAAGAAAAAAAAAAGGAAGAAAGTCAATCGGACAACGGGTAGACCCCTGCTCCTTCTCCTTCTCCCACCAGTTATGCTAGCCGGCTGTCAAAAGTTCCAGGTAGGGACGCGCAAGCTCAACACGTGCCCAGCAGCGGACGACGTCTGCAACATCGGACGTTCATCAAACAGGATTTGCAGAGATCTTCCTGCTGTCCCGGGGGAAGATGGGAGCTGAGAACGCGAGGCCGCCGTGGCCTGAAGATTTGGGATGTACATGGTAAGTCAGCGTTCGAGCGCAGTAGAACTTCCAACATGGTTTGGTTGCTCTGCTGGCATATCAGCAGAATCGTCGGGCCGGAGCTGTCGCGTGTGCCACCCTCGATCCTGTCGGCTCGAGATGGAAATGTCCTTGGCAGTCCACAAGAAGCCAGCTGACAGGTCAAGTTGCGGGTGCAGCGACACACAGCAGAAAAGGTTTTGTCACCCGTCAGAATAGACGAGTTCCTCCATCTTGGCCAACGTGTCGGGCTGGGAATAAATGAGGTGAGGCTCCAGGGGTCGACGCAGGGGTCGACGCACGGGTCCGATATTGAGCAGTGTTCCGGTAGCCATGAGCCGAGCGGGGCAGGCGTGTCAGGGAGCATCGGGACCTGCCGCGCTGGACTCTATGCAGCGGTCAACATAGGCATGTCACGGTGACTGTGTATGTAATCAATCTGACGGGATGGTGACGGTAGAAGGCTGGGAGAGGACGACGACGGACGACGACGGACGACGAACGAGATGAACGGCGGTCCACTTTGTGCGGCCCCATATCTGCGGGACGAGACGCGGGATCCACTGGTCGCGATAGGCTTGTGGGCCTCCGGAGCATGTGGTGTCGTTATCGCCCTGGGTGGTGAGAAGGACACGCAGGCACGGTGAGTGCTGTGCAGTGCTGTGCAGTGAGGCCTGTCCCACACCGGAGAGATAGATGGTGTGGGTGAATGTCGGCTACACCGAATCCCCATATCGACAATGTGCTGCTGCACCTGCTCGTCATGATGGCAATGTGACGACGACAGTGCTGCTGTCGCCGGGGGGGGGGGGCTGCGGTAGGCCGAGACAGGACGAGGTTCAGGGCCACCTGCAGCGACGTGGGAGGCGGGTGGGAGGTGGATGGGAGGCACATTGGAGCAAGTTGTCTCGTTCGTTTGGTGGCACGTCTCGATGTAGGAAAGCGTCCATCGGTTGATCTGAGACACGGACAGCCTTCAGTGTGGGTTGCCGTCACCGAGTGCGCACACTAACACGAAACGCCGCACGGGAACTCGGACACCAAGAATCCAAGGGCAGACAGCCGACAGACAGCGGACAGCATAGATGGGAATACCTAATACTAGGAGGGTACACAGCCGTTCTCGATCCGACTGACCGGTACTGGCCCAGTACTGGCCGCATGACGGACCGGGTCCTTGAACATAGAAAAACCTTCGTTTCTTTGTTTGGAGACAGGACGAGACCCCAGGGCATGATGCAACCTCACAGCCTCTTTGCCTGTCGCATATGTGCTCAAGGGCTGTCGAGCAATACCACAGGTGCACAGGGGATGCGAAGACAAGGACATCCCTGTCACAAGCTCTGGCTGGGATGGCGTGTGATTGGATCGATAATGGCACTACCGGGGCATTCATGATAGCGCTAGACCACATCCTTGAACCAAAGAACTTTGAACACACGAACGTGCGATGCGCTGCGATGCGCTGCGACGAGATGCGATACGATACCGCAATGCGCGCAACGGTGAGTTGACAGGCTCCTATGTCGTCTTCAGTAGTGGAATCTCTCTGGGTGTGAGTTCCCCCAGATTACTACCGATATCGACATCGCGGTCTGCAGGGTCGATCTCGTAGAATAGTCCCCTGTACGTGGCGCAGTACTTACCTCCTACGGGAAGTAGTGTACTGAGTGCAAAGTACCATGGTAAAGTCTATATCGAGCATTCACCTGCAGACAAGTTCTGGACCGCTCTGCATCCTCTGCATCTGCGCACAGCTGGGGACAGAAGGCATGGCCCGGACCGTGCTGATTGGCCCGGGTGTGCGGTTGGACCCTCCTGCAGGGCGCTGCGTTAGCCGACTCGGTACCTGTCATGGACATGGACATGGACATGAAGCATTGGCAGGACCCCCACCTCGAGCTTCCTCCAGAGCAGCCGTACACGGTAGTGTACTGTGGCATTTCCCCATTCCGACTCCCTCCATTTTTCCTCCCACATCACCACCACCAATCTATCCACCAACACCACCAACATCGACCACAGTCCATCCATCTTGTTCTCCCACAGTCTTCCCTCTCAAGGATGCAAGCACAGTCGACAAGGCCATTCCAATGCACGTTCCACACGAGATACACTGACCGCACGAGCCACATTTGTTTGATGACTGAGCCGACATCGACATCGACATCGACATCGACACGCGCATCGTCCACAGCATCAGCACAACCTGTATCACCATCGCCGAGATCCAGCGCCAGAAACGACAAATCACCACCATAGACCCAAACCATCGTCACCGCCTACAGGACAGACAGGCCATCCATCTCCTGGCGATCCATCGATATCGACCACCACCATCGAGCTTGTCTCGGAAGCTGTCCCCGGCAGTAGGCATCCCTAGCGCGTACCGGCGCTGCTCACGTCCTCTTGGGCAGTACTTTGCACATACTCCTGCGATCCTCCTTGTGCGCCTGCATCTTACGAACCTTGTTCAAGGTCGTCGTCCTACCAATCACCAACCACCCACCACCCACATCTCGCCCTGCCGTGCCCTGCGCATTACAGATACCTCGCAGCACCGCACCCTCCCCCTCTGCAAGGCCTCGCTCGCCTCCCAAGGCCCATCCTTGCAGCATCGAGCCTCGTTCCAAGAGCCGTACCTGGCCCGCTGGCACGCAACGCAACGCAACGCACCGCAACGCACCCAAGCACCGCACCCCATACGCACACAGACACAGTACATGCCGTACTTTGACTTTCCGGACCATCTTACTTCCACCCCAAGCTTGTCCTGCGACAACCTTGGAACTCCTTTCTACTTCGACGCTACTGCGTACCACCTACCCACATACATACAACTGCCATTAGGTCTGACTGGAACTGCCACTGGACAGGCCACTGGACAGACAGCCAGACATACAGACAGCACACTCTCCACTCACACTCACCCCCCAGTCCAGTCACTCACTGGCTGTGTCTTGATCAGCCCTCAATTGTCGAGTCCCCCCGCGTTCATCACTCGCCCAGGTCCCAGGCCCCATCCTCCACCACCCACGCACCAACGCAGGCCAACCCGCCCGTCCCCACCAATTTCTTCTCCCTTCCGCTCTAACTCCACCCTCCAAAACCCATCCCGCATTCTTTTGTCTGCTTTATCTACAAAGGAACGTTTCTTCCCTCAACCTCCCGCGACATTCCCGTCTTGCGCTATCTGCGAGACAACCTCACCTCTACTTTTCCTGATCTGCGCTCTGCATTCCTGCGCGCATCTCCTCGTCATCCCTATCGCGCCCGACAGCAGAGCTGCTTAGCGAAGAGCCCCCCAAGACGCGTCTTGCCCGCAGAGAGTATACATCGCACACTGCCGCGACCCGCCCAGAAAAAGAGAGAGAGAGAGAGGGAAGGGATCCGCAAGTCCACCCTCATCCAGTCTGTTCCAACCTCCACATCGACCTGGAACATCGCGACTTGGTCCAGGCACCGTGACTCTCTCCACAATTCGTCTCCTTGCATCTGATTCGATCAGCGCGATCGTCGCCCGCTGTCATCGTCTTTCATAGGGTTTCCATAGGGCTGTGCTGCATGCATCACGACTCATGAATCGAGATCCGGTCAATCAAGGCGCCTCGACTGGCGCGTCCAACTCCAACTCCAACTCTGCTCAGCTGCCGCATTCACTGTCGCAGTCGCAGTTGTCATTTTCATCCTCGTCGTCATCGTCGTACCCATCGGCGTCCATTCCCCGGAGGTCGAACCGCACGAGTCCCCTCGCCCCGACCCCCAACTACACCACCACTGCGACAACCAACCCGACCACGACCACGACCGCGACCGCGCCGGCCCCTGCGACAACTGCTCCCATGGCGGCGTCTACCCTCAACTCGTTCCAACCTTTCTCAACCATGCCGCCCACCTATCCCTCCGCCCTCGCCCGCTACTCCGAGCGCGACACAGCCAATTCTCCTGCCGCTTCCCTCGATGGCCCACCGGTGACCGTTATCGTTCGCGGTCTTGACGCCAACGTCGACAAAACCGGCCTGCAATACATGTTCATGGCTTTCTCCGACCGTCTGGTCAGTTACGACCTGGTCGCTCCTGAAGGTGAGACGGCAACCACCCGATCTGCTGTTGTGCGGACCAAGACACTGGAGGGCGCCAACGAGGTCAAGAAGTTATTCAACAAGAAGAACGGTTTGGCCGTCGAGATTGCCGGACAGGGCCAGACATCGGGACCCTCCTCCAACGGTGCGTCGTCTGCGGCATCGCCAGCTGCCTCGTCCACGCAGGCGCCGCGGTTTGAGAACGCCTTCTCGCCTCTCGATCCGACGCCGCCTCCCAATGGCAACTCGTCGCGCAACGGCAACAGTCACGGCTTCCACCACCAGAACCTCTTCTCCCCGCAATCCCCTATCGGAAATCACCTCAGCAACCAGCCTCGCGTGTCTGGCAAGTCCTTGATCAACGATGCGACAGACGATGATGACACGGGAGATATTCTGAGAGACCCTCGTGCATATGCTGAGAATGGCTCGTTCTCGACCCAGGAATCTCGTGGATTTCCCGACTTCTATTCTCAGAGTTCTCGGTCGTATGCAGACAATCCGTTGGCCCCGACCCAGCGCCGCGCGACTGCACCTCAGCTGCCCCTGAGCGCGCAGATGGCCTCTCTGTCCCTGAACACGGGCACGAATGGGATGTCCACGGCTCAGCATGGTACTTCAGTCATGTACCCACAATCCGCCCACTCCACCACCATGTCGCCAACAGGCATGAACGGTTCGATCGGGAATTCTCACCAGTCCAGCTACTCTACATACTCTGGCCGTCCCTCTGCGCCCCCTCCTGTGAATCCAGCCGATCAGAACCCGCCTTGCAACACACTCTACGTTGGAAACCTGCCGATGGATGCGCAAGAGGAAGAATTGAGGAGAATCTTCGCGAGTACTCGTGGTTACAGACGGATGTGCTATCGGACAAAGCCCAACGGGCCGATGTGCTTCGTCGAGTTTGAGGACATTGGTTGCGCCACGAGGGCAATGCATGAACTGTACGGAGTGCTTCTTAGCAACAGCAAGAAGGGTGGCATCCGACTAAGCTTCTCCAAGAATCCTCTTGGTGTCCGAGCTACTCCCGCGCCCGGTCAAGGGTCTGCTGGATCACTGGGCAGTCACCATGGATTGATGGGCCACGCCACCAATGGCTTCGCAGCGGCGAATGGTCCTCCTCCCGGACTACACCCACCACCTCCTGGGTTGGGCGTCAACAGGTCTGCCGGTGCTTACTCGGCCCCCACCATTTCGGATGGTTCCAATGTGACCAGTACAAATGGTTCGAGTCTAACGAACGGCACCTCCTACGCGCCCGCCACCAGCAACGGCAACACTCCGCTTGGAATTGGTTTTGGTAACGGGTCCGGCTTTGACCAGAGGAGTGAGCAGAGGAGGGACCCATGGCCATCCCACTACAATACCGTCTCTGCAACGAATGGTTTCGTTTCAACCCTGACGGGAGGTGCCAATGGTGGCGCCGCCTTTGCCGGATACCGAGTCCCTCGCAACTATTAAACCGAGCGTTTCGTGTGCGTTCAATGGCGCGTGTCTTTTGGGGGTCAAGTTTCGGTCTTGCTCTTTGTAAGGTTGGCAACCTTATAATCCTTTTTTTTCTCCCAGTGTTTGATGTGTTGGCTCTTCTTTGGCATGGTCACCATCGGTTGGATGCGTAACGATCAAGCGCTGGATTACCCAACCAATCTTCATCACACAGAGTATTCCCCATTTGCATGTATTTTCACTTCTTTTTTTATTCCCTTTTTTCTTTCTTTTTTCTTTTCTTTTTTCTGTTTCAACCTTTGACGACACGGACGGAGTTTTGGAGTCAGTTTCTCTTCCTATCACACGAAGTTGATGAGCTATGGAAGAATCTCAGCTCTTGTTATCTCGGTGGAACTGGGTTT
The DNA here is from genome assembly GCA_003012965.1 of Juglanconis oblonga. Classification (NCBI taxonomy): domain Eukaryota; kingdom Fungi; phylum Ascomycota; class Sordariomycetes; order Diaporthales; family Juglanconidaceae; genus Juglanconis; species Juglanconis oblonga. The sequence continues at coordinate 9,192 of MUZH01003817.1, read as the reverse complement.
CGGGCAGCAAGGCGCATTTGGAGGACGGGCTACCCATGACCACAAGCTCTTGCGAGATATGGCATCGCTTTATCCAGGCCATGCATTTTCACGGGGCAGCGCACGGAGTTTCGGAGCTTCGCATACTCAGCTACGGTCCACGGCGCAGAACACACGAGGACCTGCGGGATTGCGTGGCAGGTCTTGATGGGTTGAAATGGGTTTCTTCTCACTTTCACAGCAAAAAAAGCCATCACCATTCTCAAAAAGACATCGTCATGCGGAGCATCAAAACGAGGGGAAAACACAACGAGTGTGAAAAAGGGGCATTACATGATGAGCGATGTCGAATGCATCGATTTCAACATGTTTCGGAAAAAGCGCAAAAGAACGGTGGGAGGTTAGTTTTGGCTTTACGCTCTGTCAGGAAAGACTTAATTCCATCACATAGCGCGGGGGAAAACGCATTTCGGCGGCGGCAACATTCACAAATACTCAGGCATCATACAGATACGGGGTTGGGGCTCACCTGGCCGGGACCCTGTGCTCGTGGAGACTTCACAGCTTCGACTGTGTCTCTGGGTTGGGGGGACGGCTGGGGCAATTTTGGTCTGATGTTCGTGTTGGACTTCCTGTTGAGGACGGCCGGTCCTCTCGGCGGCAATTCGAGGTTCTTCGACGACGGGGACGAGTCCACTCACTACACCCGGCTGAGTCAACGGTTGTGGGGAAGGACACAGCAATAGCAACACGATCCTGGTTCGGCTTCATCATCAGCGATATACCTTTGCATCCTTACTATACTACTAGCGAGAGCCATCTCTGGTTCTTGAGCGTTGGGGAAACGGCGTTTAACTCGGCAAAGACGGTTCGGAGCTGGGGTCTATCGATAACGGCTTTATGGGCCGTTGGTGGCACTTTTCGAGCGATTGTTTACCAATGTTCTTATGTGTCTGAGGCGGTTGGTTGGTGGGTGAGTGTGCACGCAATCAGTCAGTCATCTTGCCTCGGTCTTGCACCACCACAAAGATACGGTGCCTTTCAGGGTTAGAGTTGCCAGCCTGGTTCTTAGTTAGACGTTCCGTTTACTTTGTTACAGTTGTGCGGGAAATGAAACGAATGCTCGGTTTCCACTGGTACTGTTCTATAAAATGCTTGTCCTGTGCTGTGCAAACCAAAAAGGCAACCTTGGATTTGGTCCATGTCTCTCATTCACTCCCACTGAAAGATGATTGCTTCCCAGATGACCCGGCTCAACTAGCATGCCAATGTCTCACTCTCGCTCAACTCTTCACACTGTACAACCAAGTACAACCGCCCCTCCTGACCCGGTCGTGTCTCGTCGTCGTCCACCTTCCCCCCTTTGTTTTATATTATGTATATATATATACATATATTTATTTCTTCTTTTCCGTCCTGAAAAATAACGCATACACCAGCTGCCTCCAGAACCCAATCCAGCCTTTCACAGCCGCAATGGTGTTCAGCACCCTCACATACCGGCGGATGAAGTAATCCGCCGTCTCGTAATCATGCGCATACATCTCCCACACCCCTTGCCCTCTGCCGGCAGCCACGTCCGCGTCCACGAGCACGTCGACCGTCCTCCCCCCATCGCGCGCTCGCGCGGCCGCCGCCTCTCCCTCCTCCTCGGCCCTCTCCGCCTCCTCCTCCTCGGCGGTGATCTCGCGATCCGGCAGGATCCTCCGCAGCAGGCTGGCGCGCGGGCCGACGAACAAGGCGCGGCCGGCGATGCGGGGGCCGGCGGGGGCGGGGCCGGCGGCGGCCATGAAGCGGGTGGCGGCGTCGACGGTGTCGTCGAGGGTGGCGATGCCGAGCCCGGCGAGCATGGCGACGGCGCGGCTGGACAGGATCGGGGTGTCGACGAAGTAGGGGCACAGCATGTTGACGCGGATGCCCTGGCGGTAGCTGAGGGTGCGCAGGCTGCGGAAGAGCCCCACCACGCCGTGCTTGGACGTCACGTACTCGGGCACGCCCGGCAAGGGGAACAGCCCCGCCGAGGAGCCGATGATGAGGAAGTGTCTGTCCCTGGCGTCGCGGGTGTCGATGTACGACGAGGTGGAGGAGGAGGAGGAGGTGGTGGTGGTGGTAGGCGGACGGACGGCAGCGTTCTGTTGGAGCCAGAACAGGGCCAGGTGCGCCGTGTACATCATGCCGATGAGGTTGACCTCGACGCACCGCAGGCTCGGCGCGGGAGGATCAGGCTTGTCGAGATCCCGGGGGTTCTCGAAGCCGCGGCCGGTGATGGTGCCGGCCTGGTCCGAGATGCCCGCCGAGGCCACCACGGCGTCGAGCTCCCCCGTGGGGCTGAGGCGCGCCGCCTGCTGGAACAGCGCCGCCTGCGACGGCCACGAGGTGACGTCGACGCGCACGAAGTGGTGATGCGGCGACGACGACGAACCGGCCCCCGCCACGCCGACGCCGCTGCGCAGCTCGGCCACGAGCGCCTCGCCCTCCGCGGCGTTGATGTCGCCGATGATGAGGTTCGCGCCCGCCCGAGCCCAGGCCCGGGCAAAGGCCGCCCCGAGGCCCGAGGCGCCGCCCGTCAGGAGGATGGTCTTGCCGCGTAGGGTCGAAGGGTCGAGGGGGACGGACATGTCCACGGGGGCGGACTGGTGGAGGATCTCGACCATGCGGTTTTGCGAGGGGGAGGCGAGAGGGGCCATGGTGGGTTGGTTGGTGGGTCGATGGTCTGAGGAGCGGGTTCTTGGTTTGTTGTTGTTGTTGGGGGGAGGGGCGCGAGATGAGGATGAGAAGAAAAAGAGAGAAAGGAGAGGGAGAAACACAAGGAGTGAGGGCGAGAGAAAAGCAAAATCAGCAGCCACGAAAAGGAAGGTCGCGATCAAAAAGGCAACGGAGATCCAGAAGGTTGGATGTGGGCTGCCGAGGTACGTTATGTACATACTGGCGTCGATCGGACGACGTCGTTGTCTCCCCGAAATCTCATCCCACAGCTGCAGCACGGGAGGGGAGGAGGCTCGAACGAGACAAGCCTGGTGGGGCTCTTATTCGATAGAGCTCACATAGTACATAGTACCTCTCGCTTCGCTGCGGCGTCGACGGATCACGGACCTGCAATGGGAAGGTATCTATCTGCTTTGATTATTGCAGGTAGCAAGTAAGATTCCCCCGAAGGATGAAAAGCTTTCCGATGCTGAGCAGCACGCCACGGAAGTCTCCCCGTACGTCGCCAGTCTTGGTTTGCCTCACAAGATGACAGCTCCGTCGGCCGAGAAGCTGTAGAAGGACGCCAACGCCAGCATCAAAGACTCGGTCTCTGTCGAGGACGACGAGGATCCGATGTTCGCCGGGAGCTCTCCACTCCACTCGGAATCCCCAAACCCCTGACGAGGATCTCGACAATGGTCCCATAGTACTGTGGGTCTTTGGACCCTTCTCCCAACGGTGGGTCGGCGCGTGTCACTCACTCCACCCTCCACCGCGCAGTAGCTTGACATGGGGGTCAGTCGGCCTGTCGCGTAGAAATTCTCCGATCCTTGTCATCTGTTCTGTCGGCGAGGCGGGCGACGTTTCTTCCCAGGGCTGAGAGTGGGATGGTGTGAATCTCGGCTGTGGCTTCTCAGCATATGTCAAGGTCGGTCGATGCTATATGTGGAACAGCGATGCCTAGGCATGAGTGATCCTGACTCGACCAGGTACCGGAGGATCCAGATGGCCGTCGAGATTCTTCGTCGTGGTGTTGCGTATCAAGGCTGCATGCAATACAACCTGGCCCGCGGGACCTGATAATCAACAAGGCTTATTGAATTTCCCATCTCATACCTGCTAAAAAGTTACAAATGAGGTAAGGCCTGGTAACGCCTGATATGTACACTATCTGTTGTTGAAGCAGGAAACGAAAGAAGATAAGAAATATAAATTATGTATGACACAGCCATCCCTTCACGCCGACTTCCTTGAGTCGGTCCCTCCCATCATATATGCTTGATCATCCCAAACCAAGAAAAAAAAATACAGAGAAGCTAGATGATCTTCCGTCCATCCACCACACAGCGCCCTGCCTTGTCAAGAAGCGAAAAGCAACAGGACAAAGGCTGGTTGTGCCATCGCTTTTCCAGGTGCCACAGGATGCTTTTGGTGCTCGCTGAAACAATCCTTGCTTTTGTTCAGAGTGAGAAGGAAAAAGCAATGATCGAAACGTTGCATGCGGTCTGGTGATATACAGAATGTACAAGGCGATACAGACTCGGGTTCGGGTCCGAGTCAGCAAGCAATGCTTTTGTTCGCGCAGCGTGGGCGCGCAAGCGAGTGCGCATCGGGAAATTAGTAAGGCGGCTTTGTCAAATTCCCCAAGCTGCCCTCCCCCGCCCTGGCATCAATCCCTTTCAGCAAACTCTGCAAGTCCATCGTAGGCAACGGCTCGTCCGGGCTCTGGATGCTGCTCCATGTCGACGAGCCGCCGCGGCTCTTGATACTGCGCTGCTTGTACTGCTTGGATGCGGGCACAGGGGAGTTCGAGACGGGGGACGAGGCGTAATCATGTGAGGCGGTCTTTGGTGAAGATCCCGCAATGCCGGAGGGTAGCGGTGGTACGGGCGGGACGTACGCCTCGTCGTCTTCCGAGATGATCGGTGCCGACTCGGAGGGCGGGTTTGAGTTCAGGGGACCAAGGGAGGCGCCATCTGAGCCCTTGCGCGAGCGTACGGTAGCGGGTGGTGAGCCCTCGAAGCCGCCTTGAGAATGGGGGGTGGTGGGAGGAGGTGGGTTAAAGGACATGTCCGAGTTCGATGGGTCATAGCTGATCATGCTGTCGTCACTGCTCGACACGTCGCGAACACCGGCCGTCAGGGGCGGAGCCTCGACCTCTCCGGAGAGTACCATCTTCAAGTGACTGATGGATGTAACGAACTCGCCGCCTCCTGTGGAGTCTGGGTGACCCGAAATACCACTGCGAACACTCGTCTTTCGCACCTTACTGTTCAAAGGCGCAAGCGTACGTCCCCCCTCCGGCGCGGGCTGCGAGCGTGGACGGACGTCATTGGTGCTTTGCAAAGGCGAGTCAGCCTTGTGGTTGCCGTTTATCAGCGCCCCATTGAGACCAAGACGACCGCGGCCCGTCCCGGTCGTGGCCGTGCCATTCCGGGAACCGTTGAGCGAGGCAGACTTGCTCGCGGCCTGGATAGCAGCGACTGCGGAGTCCCGGGACCAGTCGAAGAGCATCGCCTCCTTGAAGCTTGAGGGAATTTCCTGGCTGCCCGGCACGGCCGGAGGGCTGGAGGTCAAGCTTGTGCCAAGAATGGGCTGTGAGAACCGGCGGCTTGGCGACCCCGGTGGACTACCCGGCGGCGACAGCGGGCCCTCTTCATAGGCCGTGCAGATGCAATCGACGAGCGACAGGCGGTCGTCGAAGGGAAGGAGCGCCTCGTACTCGGCCTCTTCCTGCGATAACTTTGTTTTCTGGAGGATAACGCCGGGCGTACCTATGTTGTCCAACGGCGGAGCAGGCACCTGAACGCCGTCCACCCACAAGTGCTTCGTCCTCCGTCGGATGATCTCATTCTGGATGGCTCTTCCCACGACCGAGTTTTCGAAATCAAACTTGTCGGTCAAGATCCAGAAGTACCCGTGGCACAAGCTGCCCAGCCGCACCTTCTGCTGCGGGGTGTCGGCCTCCTGGATATCCTCCTGCAGCCGGAAGACCATCGGAAGACCAAAGCGCACCGCGTTGACACCCAGGCGCGCGACCAGCTTGGTCAGAAGAACGTGGAGCAGCGCGATGTCCGAGTCGTAGTCCATGTACTGCAGCGCGTTGTCGTAGATGGCAATATGCAGCTGGTGCACAAACAAGCTCTTGGGTCTCCTCGACGGCTTGTCCCGGTAGGATGCGGCGGAGCGCGCCCGCCTCGAGTCGATAAGTGCGGAGACGTCCATCCTCGTCCTGAGCAGCATATCATCTCGGGCGACCAGGTCCGCTTTGCTCGTTTCTCGATCCAGCCACGTCAAGAGCGCGTCCACGTATGCTTTTCTCACGTCTCCATCCGGGTCTCGCAACAGCCAGTGTGTGTTCTCCCACTTCTCAATCGGCACAGGATACCTCGACAGGCTGATGTTGCCACTCATTTTCACCTTCGGGTTCGCGACCTTCAAGATGAGCTTGATCGCCTTCAGGGCCGTTATCTTGGCGACGGTAATCGAGAACAACGACTCCAGGTGATGCTCGTCCGACTTGGTGTCCGTATCTGTCTCGGCCTGAGGGGTCGACGTCGCCGTGCTAGAGCTCTTCGCCGGCTTGAGTCGGACCAGGAGAGCAGAGACCATATCGATGATCTGCTCGTTGTAGTAGACATGGGTGGCCAAGTCGGCCATGGTCTGCTGAATCCGGTCGAGCAGCTCCTTACGCTGCGAGGCTGGCGTGACCATCTCCTTGCTCGTTCCACCCGTCGGGTCGCCTGGCATCTGCACCAATCTCTTCATGTGCTGAACCAGTCCGAGCAGGACATCCATGACGCTCAATCCGATCAAGTTGACATCCGAGCGCAGCAGGGACCCGATCATGGCGGTCAGAGCAAGGTGCTTTCGTAGCGTGTCGTCCTTGAGTTGGGTCCGCACCATGGTGTCCATAGCAGTCACCAGAATCACGTATCGCTCCTGCATAGGTGTCCACCGTGCAATGAGTCCAAACATCTTGATCGCCCAGCCACGGTCCCCGCTATTGCTCGGCTTGACGACCGTCTCGTCCTGGTCGATGCGCTCCTCGATGAATCTCAGCAGAGCGTTAGTTGCGGTGCTTATCTGCGACCTGTTGGGCACGACAAAGATCTGCTTCAGGCACAGTATGGCCAGCACACCCGTGTCTTCCTCCTCCATCTTTTCGACGTCTCCTGCGGAACCAGATAGAGCGATCGGATTCGGGTCCTCCTCCAGGTCCACGGTTCGGGCAGTAGCGGTGCTGTTCCTTCGTCTCAGTAATTGTTCTGTGCTCACCTTCTCCTCCATGTTAGCGCGCCGCAGCAGAACATCGAGGAAGCTCTCGTTGTCTGTCCATAGATTCTCCAGCACCATGGGGACGACCACATCGATTTGCCGTCCGGCGACAGACGACATCGAATCGGAGGAGGCAATGCTCTTGACGGCAGCCAGGCCTGCGTTTCTCCATCTCAGAGCCACCGGTTTGCTCGGGGTGGTCTTGCCCTGGATCTCGCGGGTGGAGGCCAGAGAAGCATACTGCTTGACGACAGCCTCGTACTGTCGAAGGTAGAGCTGGTCGGCGAAGAGGGAGGAGGCATCGTGGTTCTGGCAGAAGGCGTCGAAGGTAGGGATCGACGACTCTACCATGGTGATGTCGTTGGATCGCAGGATCAGGTCGAGGATCTTGAGCACCGACGGGGCGAACAACGGGATGTCTTTTGGGCTCTTCTCGATCAGGGCCTCGAGGATCTGGAGGGTGACTTGGACATTTCTGAAGCGAATGGTCTGTCAGTGACTAGTTCCCAAGCGATTTTTACTTTTTTCTTTTTTCTTTTTCTTTTTTCCCATTTCTTTCTTTTCTTTCCTTCTTCTCCCATCTTTTCTGAGCCGGGAAACGTACCCGATGCGCTGGCGCCAGACATCACTGGCCGTCTTCTTCTCAAGGAAGCTGCCGACCTTCTGGATTTTTGTCTTGCGCGAGGTTGCGTAGAACAGCAGGTAGCTCAGCTCGGAGGAGTTGGGCTTGACGTCGACGGCTCCTTTGGAGGTGCGGGGATAGCACTTAAGCACAAGGACCTGGTGCTTGGGGCGGCATTTCTGCTGGAGAGCCTGCATCGCGGCGCCGTGGTTGGAGTCGTATTTGGGCGGCAAGCGGTGATGGCCGGGTTTGAGCTCTGTCTCGGCGCTCCTGGATGGGTTTGTCCGTAAGGAGCTTCCTGCGTGTCGATCGTGTCGGGCACGGAAAATATGGTTCAGGGTTCAGTCATGGATGTCGGGTTTCGGATTTCGGATGGATTGGACACTACAGCAAAGGCTGGCCAGCGAAAAGAAGAAGAAAAAGAACAAGGAGTGACCGGAAGATGGAGGTGGTGGTTGGGGGAGAAGAAGACCGAGTGGCGTGGAAGTAAGCAGAAGGAGGTTGGTTGTGTGCGACGGTTGGAAGGAAATTTCCAACGGAGACGTGCCCGTATCGCAAAATGCAGGTAATCTTACGCCTGCCACTGGAGCTGATGGCTGCCGTGTGGCAAGTGTGGATGCAGACGAGGTTGGCTACGCCCAGTGCGGTGGTCCCGACGGTGGCCTTGGTGGTGGCCTTTGGTGGTCTTGGGGGTCCTGGTGGTCCCGTCACCGGCTTGCACGGATCTCTGGGGAGCTCCGGAAGCGTTGCGTGCCGTAATCGGTAGCGATATTTCCCAGGCAATCAATCTGCCTAGGTAGCGTGCCAAGGTTTGACGGCAGCAAGGCGCTGTAATTGTAGAAGTGGATGTTCTCATCCGGGTCCAGCAGCTATTTCTGGCTCTTGATCGTCGTCATATTTCGGCCCCTATTCTCCCTCAAGTACATCCTTTGGTATTCGTGCTTTGTACACACACAAGGCTGCAGCCACCGCCCGACGTCATCTCTCCCCAGCCTGTCCTTCTCTCAACTATTCATGACGGGCCACGTCGCCTATCTCTAGTCAAGCGAGCGAAGGATTCACACGCCACAGCACTGATGATATCGGATCGGGGAAGCGAGAGCTGCGAGTCTGTTGGGGAGCCGAAACACTCTCCTGTGGGTGATTGCGGCCGCCCCGACCGCCCAGCAAATCAAGAAACAAATCACTGCGCAAGATTAGAGTTGCAACGACGATCCGGGGCGAAAGTAGCTTCAGTCCGAAGAAAAGACCACGAAAGACAAGACGAACGAAGACCTGGGCAGCCATGACAGCCATGGCAGCGAACTCCAAGAGGCCCCAGCTTGTTCATCCCACGACATCGCGTCATCTCAGACGTGCCTGTCCCTTGCTAAGCCTCGCCATCGTGTGTCACCTGTTATGATGGTGACATCGATAACCTTGCTGTCCCCAACCCGATCTTGCAAACCCCGAAAGGTTGGTACATACTAGTAGTGTCATACACCGCCCTCACACGCCATACCGAGGTCGCTCGTGATGTCGCCTCTTAATAGCAAACCAGTAACCAGCAGTGGTAGTGTTCCCTTGTTGTTGTTGGTGTTGCTGCTTTTTCCTTTTCCTTTTTTTTTTGTCGGAGGGGGGGGGGG